>QVOA01021274.1:0-46350 GCA_014825685.1 Pseudomyrmex cubaensis
AAAGTGGCCGATCCGAACTTACGGTTGTTTTCCACAAAGAGTCTTTACGAATTGTGTGTGTCTGCTGTAGTTGCTAGATTCCGTAATTATAAATTACATCTCACTGACTTGCCCAAGAACGTACGATTTGATCTCTACTATCAGGTAAACATTAAACTATTATCCGAGCGATAGCGATTGCTCAGCTGTATATTGTCATTAAGTGGGCAATATATCTTATTTTTGTCTCAGGAATAACATTATTCTTGATCGCATGTCTAGTCACTTTTATGTTTTTCATTTTTTCATGAAAAACAGCGATTTATGATTTGCTGTAAAAATTCCGTTATATACAAATACACAATTGTGCATGAAATTTATCAAATTTTTGTGCGATTTCTCTGAGGTGGTTGTATTGTCAATCAATTGATTGATCAACAAGTGATTAATGTATCAACTGAGTGAACGATTTGCATTAGAACGATCGCTCGTTCTTTTTTCCATATGATAATTTAATTTAAATAAATCTAATTCATTTTTTCAGTTATTCAAAGATAAGAAAATATGTATGCTAGGAGAGGAATTATCTTCTCTAGAAACGTTCTCCAAAATGCTCAAAGTCACCAATCGTCGAATACATCTTTTGCAAATCTTTCAGGTAATAGCATCAGATTTCACTTATTGTTAAAGATGTATCTGTCATTTTTGTGACGCATAATATACATTTCTTATGTTTTTTTATGTTTTATAGGCTCCAATAAATCATGGAATAAAAATAGAACACACTTTGGCTTTCACATATGTTATGTATTCTTTAGAAGAAAGAGAGAATCCTGCCCTGCAGGATAAAATTATAAATCTAGGTCTCAGACTTGGCGCATTTCTAAGTGACGCAGGATGGTATGCTGAGAGTGAACGAGTATTGTCTGCTTGCAAGGAATTGTGTATTGCCAACAATCAGACTCCTGAGAATTGGTTTAGAACTTTAGATTGTTGTCACAAGTAAGAGCAACCTATATCACAGATTCCTTCTCACTCAGATATTTTTTGTCTTTTATTTTAAATGTCTAAAGAGAAAATAAAACAAGAAAAAAGAACAAAGCTAGTAAATCAGACAAAGCATCAGATAGAATGTTTTTGTGTTGTTCATAATGTTTACGTTACATGTAAATATCAAATAATTAATAAGTAAAAGTAAGTACTGTTGTTTTTAATACAAGATTTATACTATGCAATGTTTAATACAGCAACATACTTCGTTTTTACGCGCATTATCAACTGATTGGTGTGCAGAATGACATATATTAGTAACAGCCATTAAGAAACCAAACCAGTCATCAGCTGATCTATTAGGCTATTGATGTGTGCATGCGCACAAAAAAAAGAATAAAAAAGAATAAAAGAAGAATAAACAATTATTGCGAACCATTTATCAATTTAATATTGTTTTTTAGGCTGTTACATGCACAGGCATCATTTTGTGCTTTTGATGGAGCTGCAGAAACTCATAGACTTGCTATGGAAATGATAGAAAAATTAGAACACACACAATATAGTGATTGCAACCATGCTGCACTCTTTGCAGAGTTTAGTGTACTATTCTTTATTCGTAGTGAATACGACGAAGCTTATAGGTATGTATTTAATTTTTTTTCTTTTATCTCTTTTTTAAACTATTCAGAAACAAAAAGATTCGATTCAGAAATGACACTGATTCTACGTTTCATTACTGCTTCCACAACTATATGCAGGAAACTGTCAAAGCGCAGGATCTGTCTAACCCGGATTTTTTTTAAGCGACTACTTTTAATCTTATTTAAGCTATCTTATACCAAAAACACTAATCAAAATTTTCACATTCAAGTGGAATTAGTCTCGTTTATTTTATAAATTTTTGTTTTCTTTTTCTCTAGGTGGAGTATACAAGCGTTAAGTCATTTGAAACCATCTCTTCCTGCGCGAGTTATTATCGATGTTTTAAGACAAGCAGCAAAATCGTGCGTGGTGAAACGTGAATTTCAGAAAGCTGGTTTATTAATAAGAGAAGCTGTATATCTTACGAGAGAAATATTTGATATAGATCATCCAAAATATAGTGACGTTCTTATCGATTATGGATTTTACTTACTGAATTATGATAGTATCATCAATAGCGTATCCGTTTACAAGGTTCAACTTTAAATACACATATTTGTTAGTTTTAGAATTTTTTTCACAATGATTTATGAAAAATGTAAAACATATTTTATTTTGTTGAATTCAGGTTGCATTAGATATTAGGAAAGAAATTTTTGGAAAGACTAATCTACATGTCGCTTTGGCACACGAAGACTTAGCATATGCTCTCTATGTATATGAATATAGTTCGGGCAGATTTGTTGAAGCGAGGTAATTTATTTTGAACGACGTAATTGATTGAAATTACGTCTGTGTTGGTTTACACATGCGACAGAAAGTTATTTGATTTAATTTTGTTTGGTAGTCATAATGCTGGAACAGCTATAGAAATCATGGAGAAATTGTTACCTCAAAATCACTTAATGCTCGCGAGCGCTAAAAGAGTGCAAGCTCTTATTCTTGAAGAGATAGCTATAGATTCAGCATCTGCTCCGAATGCTCCAATGCCCGTACAACAACTGTTAGATAAGTCTGAAAATCTTCATTTATCCGCCTTGGAATTGGCAAAAACTGCGTTTGGCGAGAGAAATGTACAGACGGCAAAACATTACGGAAATTTAGGACGGTTATATCAGAGCATGAAAAAATTTCAGGTAACAGAACATAATAGAAAAGCATCTGAGTGTATGCATCCATACACGCATGAGCTTAATAATTTCACTACCTTGTTTAACGTGTATGTTATTTAGGAGGCAGAAAAGATGCATCTAAGAGCTATTCGAATTAAAGAAGAGTTATTAGGACCAGAGGATTATGAAGTGGGTTTAAGTATAGGGCATTTAGCTTCATTATACAATTTTCACATGAAGCGATATAGAGATGCTGAACAACTTTATTACCGTAGCATCGCAATCAGTAAGTATTATACATATATTATGAATATATCATAGCTCGCGCGTAAACAGCATTACAACTCACAAATTATTTTAACAGGTTTAAAGTTATTTGGAAAAAGTTATAGTGGTTTAGAATACGATTATCGAGGACTTTTACATGTATATGCTAAATTAGAAGACAATGAGAAATATCTTGAATATACAAATACATTAGATAATTGGAAAGAACTTAGAGACAGACATGTTGAATCTGAAGATCCACCAATCGATTTACAAAAACGTCCACAGCCAATTGAACACATAATCGATGAGTTCTTTAAGATGTGATACACCAATAAGCGTGTCTAATTTTTACGAAAGTTACTCATCTGCCTCACATCAAAACTATAAGGAAGAAAATCGAAAATAATTAGGGGATCAAGCCGAGATAATCTTTATTCTTATTTAACTTAATTTTCAAACTTAAAACCAAGTTATTTTAAACTGATAAATATTGCATTTTGGCAAAAAGCTTTTTTTTATTTTTTTTTTTTTTTTTTTTTTTTTAGAATTGTCTGAAGTTTTATGATAATAACTCATCTGCGTTGACACAGGATGTCAATCGACTTCTATCGTCACCCCTTTATCGCTCGGTATTTTTCTATCCTCACTATGCTATTTCTCATTCCCACTACTTTTCTTATACGCCAATCGCTAGACAAGGATAAAGATATAGGTGAAAACATCTATTTTTGTCTACGTTTTGACCATTTCCTTTCCACAGAGAGGATAGGGAACGCGCAGTCTATTTCTTACATGTCTATGGTCTCATCGCTTTGAAAAAGTTTGAAACGTTTTGCGAAAATTTTTGATTCAGCAAATACCTTTGTCATTTTTTAAAATGTTTATAAGACTCTTGGAACATTTTTCATAGTTACAGTTATGATAATATGTAAAACAACGTTGATTTTTCGAAAATTTCACTTTAGGTTTGTTTCTTTTCCCTGCATTGGCTGCACTAGTTCAGTCTATCTTTTTTCTTTTAATATGGGTAATATGGTTCTTTAATATGGTTGCCGTATATTTTTCAAACGCAGTTCTTGTAGGGAAAAAAAAACAAACCTCTTGACTCAACCCCTGCAAATACACTGAAAAACCACTGAATCTCTCTGCAAAAGAAAATTCTTCTATATACACCAATTAACGTATCTTCTTATACACCGTTCATAACGTATCTTATACAAATCAGTTGATTTCAGTACTCAGCGGCTAAAAAAACGATGTATAAAAAAGAAATCTCTGTTTCGCGATGCGATTCAGTGCCGATCAGTGCTATATACAATCAGAAAAATTTCAGAAAATAATTTAGTAAGTTTCTCATTCCAATTTTATGTCATAAAATATCATCGAACAGGTTGCTAATCTTTATTATATTCAGAAAATATTGGGCCAAAATAATAACGTATGACTCACATTAGAGATTTTTTAATTACAATTTGGTACGTATGATTAAACAAGTCATTCTTGTTTTACGGTTAAAAAAAATTTATTAACATTGTGATAACATACAAAGATGTTTTTCGGGTTTGAACCGCGTTAGTGTTATTTTTAATATTGTTGTGAGTCGTATGATTAAGGCTTTTGACATCTTAAGGCTGTAACAAGTACTCAGAAGCCTTAATATGTTATGTACGTCTTGTGTGTAGTTATTTTATAACGCAAATTAACTACATGTGTAATGTGCAATTACATATGGTACATATTTTTTGGAAAAAAATTATTAAATTCAAAAAATAACTATATCGTATCCGAAAAATGTTGTTTAGGCCTACTTGAAGCTTGTGATCCAGGAAGAAGCAAAAAACAGTGTTGAAATCTGTAATTTATTTTTAAAAGAGTAAAAGAAATAGAAAGTGTCTGTGACATTGTATAAAACTTATTTTTTAGTTTAAGTTGAATGCTCGTATTGAAATTTGATATTTATCTATTTCCATATTTTGAGGATTTTTGCATCACAAAATATGTTTTTAAATACATACCCTCCTCAGTATTTCCGTAACCTGTAGGTTACATGAAAATTCGTGATTTTTTTCCAAGGTTTAGCCAGTTTTGCACATCGACATAGCATGCTGCATATAGAGTGTCCGGTAATAATTGTATGACTTGTCGTGAATAACTAGAGCAAGTTGTATTAAGTCGAAAAATTCTTTACTACTTTGCGAGTTTTGCAACACTTAATGAGTTATTAATATGTTATAAAAATAAACATGCATCCGTCGTAAAGACAGTCCAAGTGTTTCGTTTTTTTAATCAGAATAAATAATAAATTTAATAGTTATGATTTAAAAAAACTGTAGTTTTTTTAAATCATAAATATTTTTAATAACTATTATTGTTTATATAACTTCTATTGTCGCACATTTAGCAATCGTGAGCGCGCAAAACGCTGTCTCTTTAGAACAGACGCTTATTCGCGGATCTAAATTAACACATTCGCGACCGGTATCGTAATTCTACGTTATTTCAAAATTTGTGGCTGAGGTTTGGCAACATAGTTTTATGTTTGTTTAAGAAACATATAGTGTAGTGTGATGAAGCATAATATTTTGTGTATTTACACCCATTTAAATAGCAGAACCTTGCGGTCTTCAGATAATATCTTGCTTTAGAATCGCCGGTCGCGAATGTGTTAATAATTTATTGATTATTGCGAAACTCGCAAAATAATGAAGAACTTTTCGACTTAGTACAACGCGTTCTATCTATCCACAAGAAATAATATGGTTATTACCGAACATTCTGTATAATATATAAGGCTTAGAATAAGTTCTACTTGCTGTTCGCAAAGTGAACGTTACCTATTTTTGTTTAACGTTTGATGAAAAACAAAGATGATATGATTCCACGAGCGTTGCGAACGGCAAGTGGAACTTACCCATAATGTACATATATGCTATTCTAAGAGAATGTAGATCTAAGAATAGCATATATGTACCAAGACTGTCTGGGACAGTAGCCAATCCTTAAAATATCATTTTTGTATTATATTCTTATTTAATTATTTTGTATTATAATATTATTATACATTTTTTTGTAATATAATGTAAAGACTACATTAAAAAAACTTCCTGAGTAAAAACTACAAATAAGTTTTTTGTCTATATTTTATAGTGTGTTTTTATATGACTTTTTCCAACCTAGATAAATCGCAAAATGTTGAAAAAAGTTTCACTACGTAAGTCTGAGGAGGATACATAAATTATTAAAAAGTTTTGCTACTGATTAATAATTTAAAATTGTTTTAAAGAGACCAGATTTCAAAATCAGATTTCTTAGTTACAATATCTTTCCTAGTATGATTAGTTGCCGAAAGCATTTGTAATTTACTCTAATTTATCTACTCAGTTTTATAAACTTTTAACATGTATAATTTTTAAAGCATACAATCATCAACATACAAATCAGAATGAATGTGTGTGATAACATTATGTATAAATAATTAAGATAGATATTAAAGCTTTTAAAATTCGAATAAACAAACATGTAGTTTGAAGTGTTGTTTTCATCAGTTTGTAAAGTGTGACTTTAGTATCTTAAAAATTTATTTTATATTTTATGTAAGTTTTTTTGTATTAATCACACACATACATACGTTTCGTTCCTAAATATAATAAATATAGACAATTAAAAGCTGTGGATGCGCGCTTGTTTTTTGCTTTCATATCACATACCATATTGAAGACACATCTTCAGATAAACCTTCAAATTTGCGTCAATTATTAATTTATATTATACTTAAGTTCTGAGAATTTTATTAGGCACATTAGATATATATCGAGCAATGATGTATCCGTTAATTATAAAGTTTGTATAATTAAGGTTAGTACAATCAAAGAGTAATAAATTAATAGTCACTGATCTTATTACATTTTCTTTCATTTAATTAGCAAATAAAAATTGTTAATTTAATTATTTGTTACAGGAGAAACAAATATACATAAATAAAATAACAAATTCATTCACATTTTCTTTCATTTAATTAGCAAATAAAAGTTGTTAATTTAATTATCTGTTACAGGAGAAACAAATATACATAAATAAAATAACAAATATACACAAATAAAATTAAATATACGTTAAAAATTTTCTACTAGTGTGGAAAAAAATTCAAATTTTATGTACAAACTTGTTTCGAAAGTTTATCACAATCTTCGTTAAACTATTTGAAATATGTATAAAAAAAATTAAGAGTAAAAAAAGATAATATATGTAATATATAAATACTCAATCTTATTTTGGATAACTCACATACATTCAAAAGCTTTAATCAGTTTAAATTACAATATAACCGTTAAGTAGTACATAACTTTATATTTACACGATATTTGCTGTATATCACTCCAATTTTCATAAGAATCTTATCTAAATCTCGCTCTCGTTTGCATGTTGTTTTTTTCTGCAAGCAAAAAAAAATTTGTTGAAATGTAAATTAATGTAACTAGAATATCCTTGTTAAATATATATATAATAATCAGAATGTAATCAAATTACCAAATTGATATTTCACAACTCGCGCTAAACTGCATTAGAATTCAGTATGGAACATTTAATCAGGTGTATGTGGAGGTTCTTGGCTGAAATACGGTGCGGTATCTTGCACTAATAAAGTATGACAAACATCACAGACTCTAGATGGTCTTTGTTTCGGCCCGCTATTCACAACGTGCGAGAGGCAAGATTGACAAAATATATGGCCACAGTGACGGCAATGCACCTATATGTATCGTCAATTGTTTTTAGTACTGTGTATCATACGACTCACGCATTTTT
Organism: Pseudomyrmex cubaensis; assembly: GCA_014825685.1. Lineage (NCBI taxonomy): Eukaryota > Metazoa > Arthropoda > Insecta > Hymenoptera > Formicidae > Pseudomyrmex > Pseudomyrmex cubaensis. The sequence continues at coordinate 7,803 of QVOA01021274.1, forward strand.
GACTTATTACCTTCTTTTTTGTGACCGAAAACGTGATGTGGCAACTAGGACACTCATCGACATCCTCTTCATGTTGCCATCTTACTTCACTACCTGCCTGTCTAATTCTTTCCAATTGTACCTTGCACAATCATTAAAATACAACAACCATAATCCATTGTAATAAAATTGTTTATTTCTATAGTCTCTAATCTAACGAGTTCTCTTTGTCTTACCTGCAGTGATTGTGACAATCTAACGAAGTCCTTTTGTACGGCCTCGCTAGTGTCTAATTCTTGCTGTAGACTGGTAACTCGCTGTCGCAACTCAGTTATAGCTGAATCTGCGTCTTTCTTTTCCTTTTGGATTTCCTGAAGTTGTTTTTCTAGCCGATCAAGTTTCTCCTCTTTATCAGCGAGTGCATGATGATCTCTTATGTACTTATCTAATTGCGTTCTGCAATTATCCAGAAGAGAGTTATATTTCAAATTGTAATGGTAAAAAAATCGATAATTTTATTATTCTTTTTACATTATTTCTTACCTCAATCCAGTTATTTCATTCTTTAACGCAGCATTATCTTGTTCTATAGCTCTATTCTCTTGTTCCATTTGTTCTCTTAATAAAGTAACTTCGTATCGTAAAGTTTCCTCTTTTTCTTGCGCAACCTCTTGTGCTACTCTTGCTGTAATTAAATCTTCACGCATCTTTAAAAGACTAATATGCAATTCTTCGACGGTATTTGGCATATTGATACTTTCACTTTGGAGTTGTTGCGAATGCTTGCTATGTTTACCAACAAGAGTTTCATTTTCTTTCTGCAGTCTGCGAGTATAGAATTAAATATTGAATAAAGTTTTATAAATATAGTAAACTCATATAATATTCTTAAATATTAAATGAGTTAGTATAATACACATTACTAAAATACATTTATCACAAAATCTTACGCAGTGAGATGTCTTTGTACTTCTTCTCTACCTCGTGTTAATTTACAAAGTTCTTCCGACACACTTCTCTGAATTTGTTCAAAAGCTTTTTTTAAGTCTAGTAAATTTTGTTGCGCTGTTTGCGAGGTAACCGTGAGTTCAGCAACTTTGATTTTATGCTCTTCTTTCTTCTCATTCCACTTTCCCTCCATTTCCTTACGAAACTCAACTTCCTTAGCTAAATCTTCTTTTTGAGCTTGCAGCATACGTTGAGAATCTAATAACTGCTTCTCCAAATCCTTGGCAGTAGCTTCCACTTTGACTAATTGCGCTTCATAATTTGCACACATATCACATGACGGCTCAAAAGAACCAGGCTCCTGTCGCCTCTTTAATAAAGCTTCTTTACACTTCTGCAATTCGTCGTCAGTTGATCTTAACTTTTCTTTTAAAGCTTTTATTTCTTCCTCAAGTGGCACAACCAATGAACGTAAAACTTCTGCATCTTCTTGTGCCTGTAAGATATCAGTTCTTGTATCTTTATACATATAAATTACATGTAAATCTTAAAAATATTATTGTTTTATACTTATATATATGTATATATATAACATGTTAGTGTTTTAATTACTTAAAGAAATTTACATAAAGATACATAAAGATTGTGTATAGGTGGTGAAGATTGTCCCACCTTGTCTTACTATTATGTTACGTAACATAGAAATTGTTGTAATTAACACAGAGTTAATTGTTTCATGCATTTAAATTTACGTACATATTTTTTTACCTTCCGCATACTTTCTTCTAAATTATCAGGACCTAGAGATAAAGAATCTGCACCTAATTGTGAAACCACTTTTCTAGCTAATGTTTTAGTTACTGTAGATAAAGATATTGGTGGTCCATCTGTTGGTGGATCACGTGGTAATTGTGTTTTGAGTAGCGCATTTTCCTCTTGAAGCTTGGAAAGAACTGATTGTAACTTAGATACTTCATTGACGAGTTGTTTCCTCGAGCAAGAAGATTCCTCCACTGTTTCATGTATAACCTGTTGTAAAGACGCTATTTCTTCTTGAGCTTTTCTTTTCTCTACCATTATATCATTTTGTATTTTAAGATCAGCAACAACTAATTGGCTTTTAGCTTCGTCTAGTTCATTTTTTAGTCTCAAATTTTCTTTTTGCAGGCCTATATTTTCTTCTAATCTTCGTTTTAATTCTTCTACAAAATGTATTACAACTCTGCATGTAGAACTGTGCAAAATCTAATCAAATGCTGAAGGTTTAAGCATTACGTACCTTCTTTTTGAAGAAACAATTCTTTCATCTTGGCTCTTTGCATGTTAAACTCCTCCCGCATCTTAACATTTTCAGACTCCAGTCTGTTAACTTTTGTTTGCAGATCCTCTGAATATATAACAAATATTTAAATTACAATTAAGTAAATTAAAGTTAAGCATTGTAACAAATTTAATATAGCAATAAAATAAACAGTGTACAAAGACTTTATTTTGGCATCTCATAGCAAGCAGATAAAAAAAGCATAAAGTCTTATCCTATCCTTACATCTAGTTAGTCATTTGTAAAAAGACAGCTAGAAAAACAATGGAAAAGTTGAAGAAAAAACTGATTGTAGAATGTGATAAGAATTTAGTAGATTCATATCTAAAAAAACAATATAAAACTTTTGATGTTATTTTGATTAAACTTTGAAGTTATATTCTTTCTGATTTCTTTTGTTCTTCGCAATTAAATAAGATAAGTATCAGTAATTGTTAAACAATGACATTCTTAAATAGTAAGTCAAGTCATCGGTCGATTTACATAGCTATCGAGTTCGACAACATACCATTTTCGTTCGCTTTAACCGCTCGGTCGTCCTGATTCTCCATCGTTCGATTAGTCCGCGCGGAAAAATGTAATTTTATTAGGGTGGGTCACTGCCACGGATACGACTTCGAAGAACATGTCTCGAAGCTCGAACACCGGGACCGATGATTCCTCAACGGCGGCAACATGCCGCTGATCAGACTCAAAATTCTACTGCTACCTCCAGGATCGTAATTCGCAACGTCACGAAACGAAACGAATCGAAACTTTGGCAAACGTTATTACATCGAGTTACGTGTAAATTCGTCAGATCAAAATCAACCTCACATTCGGTCGTTTCAGAGACATTTGTACGTGCGCGATACTGTTTGGTATCTCGCCCGTAATGACTAGTCGCTTATAAAAATCGGTAAAACTGTTGTTTTTATTTGCACTTTCTGCAATATATACATATATCGCGATTTCTCTCTCTCTTTCGAGAATGATGAAAATACACACTCGTATCTTTTCAAGCGCAAAATTGCACACAAAATCCCTTGAAAAGTGTAGCTGAACAGGCTCGTTACTTGCTCGGCAATTAAATGAATATAGACTCTTGTTAAAGCCCGTATCAGATTATCTTATTTAGATCGGGATTAGTTCAAAGTCATTTCGACCAATCGAGACAAAGTTCACTAAATTTGAAATTGGCGTTCTTCGTTCTGATTGGCTAAAAGTTTCCATACAAGTCTGATACGAACGTAAGGGCCAGTCTCATCTTCGACTAATCTACTCGTAAATTTACTAATTACCAACTGCAAAACTTCAAACTTTCCTGACAGCTGCTAAGAAAAATTAAAGTAGAAACAATTAGTTTTAAATTGACAATTCGTAAATTTAATTAGTTGACTTAGATGGCGAGATCAGATCTTTAATTTTTGCGATGCATTGGAAGTTTATATATTTTTTATTTGAAAAGCGAGACGTTGAAATCACAGTTCAACTTTTCGGCAAGTGTTTCATAATCATTGTAGTATATGCACTTCGTGGTAGAAGGTGCGTCGTTTATTACTTTACAACCACGAGATCGACACGAAGTTGTTATATTTCGCGTTTAGAAGTTGTGTGTGTATAGTTTATAAAGTATATTCTTTGCACAGAGAGTATCGATATATTTACTTGTGATATATAACAAAAAAGTATTAACCCCTATAAACATGTAAGTAATAACTGGTTTAATCTTTAGCGAACGCGTTAAAATTTATAATATCAAAATGCGTGTTACACTTTGTAATGAGTTTTGTTTATAAATGGTTATATATACAAAAGATGATATTGCAAGTTTATTATGGCAGTCGTAAATGCTTTCAATTAGGAATATTGGCAATTAAAGAAATGTTCTGAGGAGAATCTTAGTATTCTGTGAAAAAATATCGAATTGTTGAAATGTTGTGCAATCGATGTTACTACGTGACTGCCGAAGGATTAATGTATTTTTAATGTATTTTTAATAATGTAGATAAGCATGAAATTATCGATCAAATTTTATGAATATCTTTTCTTTTATAGTATATAGAAAAGGATTTTGACAGCCAGTGTGTATAAATTCAACAGTTTTCACTATGATGAAAAGTTTGAACAATAATTTGGATAATTTTGAAAAACAACCTGAAATAATGCCTGATTTGCTACTTCTGGACAAGACTAACAAGAGCTTCTTGTTGTTGGATGAGAAAGGAAATCTACAAGTTTCTTGTACTGAGAAATTTTTGAAAAAATTAGACAGTCCAAAGAATAGCAAAGTAAAAGTTGTTTCCATATTTGGAAATACTGGCGAAGGAAAAAGTTATACTATGAATCATGTGTTTTTTAAAGGCGCAGAAGTATTTCAAACATCTAATGAACAGGTTTCTTGCACATTGGGTGTTTGGGCTGCTTATGATCCAAATCTCAATGTTATTTGTTTGGATACAGAAGGTTTACAAGGTAAATATTTTTCAAAAGATTTAAAAGGTAAGAAGATTTATATAAGGTATAATGTTTTTTATTTTTTTTTTTAAGTATAAAATGAATTTCTCTTTCTCCTTTGTTTCTATCTTTATGTATGTTATTAAATTTTAACAAAGTTTATTATTCATTCCCAGGTATTACAAACTGTGAGAATGAACGCACAAAGCTGTTGTTAAAAGTACTTGCAATATCTGATATTGTAATTTATGAAATTCGCTCGGAAAGATTAAACAGAGATTTATTCATGTTTCTGAGTACTGCATCACATGCTTATAGTCAGCATTTCAAAGCTGCTCTAGAAGCGATAGGGCAGCAAAAGAATATGTCTAACGCATGGGGCACACTTGGACCAAGTATTATAGTGCTGCATGAAACTAGACACACCAAACCTTTGACCAACAGTACGTATCGCTCTCTCAATACTTTTAGTCTAAACGTTTTATTATTAATAATAATACTCTTAATATGATGTTTTCAGGTGAATCGGAAACTGCAGAAGATATCTTGAAAACTAAATTCAAAATGATGAATTTAAAAATTGATGCTTTTAGTTCTATTAAGTACGTTGGATTGCAAACAATGAATAACGCAACAGATTATACACAAGTGCGATCTGCGATCAAAATGGAAGTGGACAATAGTCTTATTCGTTCAGCGAGAAAACCGTATCTAGTTTATAAAGCGCTCAAGAGTTTACATAAACTTCGCGATGAAATGGAGAATCTTTCTCTCGGTTCATTTCCACAACAGTATTTTACTTGTCTTGTCAAGTGTTTGAGTTGTGATGCTGGATGTATCAACAGTATGGGACATCTTAGCGAGGGAAAACCCCATACGAGTAATGCTAGGTTTGTTCTCGTCAAATACTAGCTCCTTTCTGTAATATTACTTAAGTATCACGAAAGTGATATTTTTGTTTTTAAAAGTTGCATCAAGAACTTTATGTTTGTTGCAGATGCAAATTTCAATGTCAGTATGAGAACTCAGTTTATATTTGCAAAAAATGTCAAACAAATGGAAACGAAGTTGAGGTAACCAAACGTTATCAAGAGAATGATCAAAGTACTTGGTATAAATTTGCTCCGACTATTTTGTCAGGATACACTATAAATTGTCCGAACTGTGGAGAAATATACAAAAGCAACCAATATTGGTACGGGAACGATGCAGAGGATGTTGCCGTAGCTCAAAAAGCCGTGCACGTGTGGAACACGGTATGAAGCGACTTGTATTTATTGTGTTTTCAATTCTTTATCGAACTTTTACGATTTATTTTTTTTTCAATGTTTTAGCCAAATTCTTCTGGAGCGTCTCAAAATACAGCACAACGAGTCATCGATAGCGTTACATCTATTAGTGAAAGTTTTACAAACATTTCTCTGCAACCTTCAAAAGCACTGAAAGCTTGGGCTGCGGATCAAGTAGCGCCTTCTTATTGGCGACCGAACAGTGAGATACAATACTGTCACGAATGCAAATATTATTTCGGTATCACAGACGATAAACATCATTGTCGAGATTGCGGAGAAGGTTTTTGCGGTCAATGTTCGGCCAATATGAAATGTGTGCCTCATAGAAATTGGTTCACACCTGTAAGGGTTTGCAATGCGTGCTACAAGAAAGAAACTCCTTCGAGCAGTCTTTACGAACCTGTTAAAGATGTTAACGCACGAAAAGTGACGGAACACGTAGTATCGACTTTCAACGTTGTTGGAAACGTTTTTAACTATTCTAAGAGTGAGTTATTAGTATTTTCTAAATATTAATTTTATATATATATATTCACATATAGATATATTACAAACAATAAAAATTAATCATTTTTCAGCATTAATAAAAGATACTGTACGTCCGTCGTATTGGATACCAGATTCAGAAATTATCAGCTGTAGCATATGCAAACTGATGTTTTCCCATGTGCTTCCTTTGCATCACTGTAGAGCTTGCGGACGCGGAGTGTGTCACGAGTGCTCACCGCATCGTAAACCTGTACCTTTTAGAGGATGGGATCATCCTGTCAGAGTATGCAATGCTTGCGTTTGAAATTAAAATGAGTTGATGCATACGTTTTCTCTGAGAAAGACCTATAGAATGAATCTGTGGTAAGAAAGCATCTAAAATCATAGATAAAGATTTCAGATTTTAGACAATTTTGTAATATTCTCTTTTTAATAATAAAAGATTCTTTTTAATAATAAAAGATCTTCATTTTAGAACTTTCGACATTTTTTTTAATTGAAATCTTGATATTTGATAATTTTTAAATTTCACTATTTTTGTGTGTTTGGTCCAAGTATGTATATCAAATTTAAGTTTTTTACTGTAGTATAAAGTATTATAAAAAAAAAAGTTTTATACGTATGTAATGCATTTTTTTGAGCGTGCTGATAAAAACATTTTCTAGCAGTGACGCTAGGATATTATTAAGCGTTATTGGCATCGATATAAACAATAAATAATTTTATTCAAACATTTAGTATTTTTACATTTAGTATTTGTTCGTATTATTACGCAAAACACATCTGTGCGAATTATAGGCTTGTAACATACAGTACAAATGTATATGATTGTGCCATTGATTGACATATATTGTTCAACAGCTTTAAAAACTTATCCTACTGTGAAATGCATATTGCTGTGTATACAACACAGTATAGAATTATATATATTTATCTTTAGTGTAATTTTATATTAATTAAAGACAATTTAATTTTATATTCATTAAAAACAATTATACTTATGAGATAAATTCATAATTTAAAAAAAAGCAGGATTACAAAAATGATATTAACGACGAGACTATATGCCAGCGGCACACGATGCGTCTTGTTTGCTGGATTGTTTGCGAGCGCCAAAATTGATTCCAATCGTGATTTGAAAATCAAAGAGTTGTCAAATCACCGTGACGCTCGCGCGCAATCCGGCGCGACAAAAAGCATCGTGTGACTTAAGAAGTGGAAGTTTCATGTATGTGTGCGTGCGTGCGTGCGCGATATTATATACTGATATTTTTTTGTTTATACACGCGTGCGATATTCTGTCTTGACGCAGGTAGAATAATTAGATTCTATAGATTATACAAAATGTTCTCAGGGGCTGTGACAATGTTGATTACTGAGAAAGCACTTTGTAGAGAGTCTTATAGACACGCAACATTATTATATAAAATTGTATAAATTTTTTCAGAAGCGAAAGAGACAATTGTTACCTCTATTGCGATGTTCTGTATTGTATTACTATTGTGTCGAGAAATAAAGTTGAGTTAGCGAACAAAAGCCAGACGAAGCTAGTTTTTGAATGAAGTGTCATCTCGATAAGTATCGCGTGATGTGTATCGAGCGATCGAATTGCGATTCGCGAATGTGTGTTTTCGATAGACACGTGCTGACGTCAAAACATGGCGTCTCAATCAGCTGGATGTTGTGTAGAGTGTGCCTGCGATGTCCGTCTTTAGAAAACCAACGAAGACTGTCGTCCGTGCGCTTGAAAACGTGAGTTATTTTCCAGCCGAGAGTTTTGTGCGCGTGTCGCTCGCGATCGTTTCGATTTCGCGCTCGACGATCGAGAAAGATCCGGAAAAGCTATTTAAGCGAGCGAGACGGCGAGAAAAACGGATATACGGTAAAACGATGCGTCGTCGCGAGGGCTCGAGTACATGCCAACGAGAAACCGAAAGAGAGTGAGGGAGAGAGAGAGAGAGGAAAAAAGAGATGTGAGATTTTCGCACGTGAGAACTGGCTCGAGGGCTACACCAATTTTCGCCGTCCGAAATCGTTTAAGTAATCGCACGCGCGAGAATTTTCTCGCGACGCGTTTCAATATATCACGCGTGTACAACTTGCCTTGAGAAATTGGAGAGCGAGAGAGAGAGAGAGAAAAAAAACGTGCTGGTGAATAAAATTTTGTACGTATCAACGCCAAGAGTGAGCTCTCTCGTTTCGGTGCCACTTTCTTTTTCGGCGCATCGCGTTTTTTTTATCTTATGTAATTTTCACGAGTGCGCGCCGAACACCATGTTGATATCGCGTGCGGCGAGTGATGCCGTGGCCATTTTCGCATTTGTTCTCTCTCGAGAGTTTCGTAATCATTATCAACTCCATATTTGAATTCAACAAGTAAATGCAGGTCATCACGCTGCTGCTCATCGTCGTCGTCTCGACGCGGATCCCGATTTTCGTCGTCGTTCAGCTGACCCGCAATTGAGAGCCGGTACACATACCACACAAATGCCAGCGAGTTTTGCGAGAAGTTTATGGAGAAGAAAACAAAAGTCTCTCATCGCGAGATACTTACACGATTTTGCGATTCGCGCGATCGCGACGATGAGGGCAGAGATCATATTTCGCGTCGCATCGCGTCGTCAATCCCCGACGAGGCTGGATCGGAGGAATTGCTGCGGATTTGTTTGTTTCTCTTTCTGTGAAAGTGTCGCTATGCCGAAGATTCGCTCTCCGCCACGAGGATTGCGTTCGGAGTGCGGTACAGGCAGATTTTTAGTGAAATTTCGCAGCGAAACATTCCTCCCTCGTCGCGTTCGATGAAGATATACGGTCTACTTGCGAGTAGCGGGTCGATCGGTTAATTTGCCATTTAAATGTATGCGTGAAAAAAAAAAAAAAGGAAACAAACGCGAAGAAAGGAAGTGTGCGATGCGGATGGCAACGCCGTTAGTTGCAAAATTCCGCATGGGAAAACGTTCGCGGATGTGTCGTCGGATTTTCGACGGTTCGCGCGGTGACACGGAATGATGGGCTGTTTGCGACGTGGCTGTGTGATACGCGAACCGCGAACGTGAACACGTCGTCGGTGTGATGACATTTTTTTTTTATCTCACGGAAATGAGCTCCGTTTGAAATTTTGCAAATGCGCGTGATATAGCGCCGGCCATTTTGTCGCTTATTAGCGGATAAACAATCGTGCGTGCGACGTTGCGTGTCCCGTGCACGGCTGGCATCGAGGCTATAATACAATACATATGTAAAATACGCACGAACGAAAGCGCAGATTCTCACATGCGCGCAGATTTCAATTTCCGATGTCGCTCGCTTATAATGCTCTCGCGTCTCTCGCTTCACGTGGCGCACACCAAAAATAGAAAAGCGGCCGGATCTATTTCTTGCCGTTTTCGTGGCGATTTTTACATCGTAATACGATATATCGACGCGTCGCCCGCGCGCCTCCGTCCCGAGGATCGGACTCCCGTTCCGCGCACACGGGACTTTAAAAGCAAGCAGATGGCAAGAGTGTCTCTTTGCCATTAGCAAAAAAAAAAGCAATAAATAAATGAATGATATCTGTCCGGAAGAGACAAAACTCCTTCTGGCGTCATTCAAGACATTGCTCGGTGCTAAATTCAAGTTTCGATTTTTTGTTTATATCTCTAACTCTTTTAAGAACTTTGCATGATCTCTCGTCGTTTAGAATACCGTCAATTAAAGAACAACGTTGTATTTTGCAGTGACGAAACAATTCTATCCAACATGCCACCGGATAGGCCAGATGCGTCAGGTATCGAAACCGACATAAAACTGAATTCTTCTCAAGATTACAAATTTGAAGAAACAGCTTATACGATGAACGACAAAGAGAAAGAAAATACCAGTGTGCTGGCTGATGCAAATTCGACTAATAAGTATCAGAGTGAGGTTCCGAGATGCGAAAAATCTGTCGAGAGAACTAGTCAACCGGACGACGAGTTAACTTCCCTCAGTTGGCTGCACCAACAGAATTTACTTAAGGGTTTAGAAATTTCAAATCCATCCAAAGATATGAAACACGAAAATCTACTAAACAACAATATATGCGAAGATATGGCGGATTTTTCGGAAAACACGAATTCTATATCAAGCTTGGATGATAGTTTCTGTTCAGGTAAAAAAACACATTTATTCGCTACTTGTCACAATATGTTTTAATGTTCATTAATAATTTTACGGTACTGTCCGCAGAGAGTAACGGGAAGACGAACATCATGACACTAAACGGAAATGAACAAAACTATCAGCGTCCCATCGAGAAGTATCAAAAATCAACGCAAATATTTGAGGAATCTATAAAAAGCTGCAACATTTCACCAAGTAATCAAACAAAGATCTCTTTGAGCAACAATAATTTGCCAATGTCTAATCGCAACAAGCATCCTACTCACATACCGTATGATCCTCATTTACACAAAAATAGTAAACCACCGTATTCATTCTCCTGCCTCATATTTATGGCTATAGAGGATAGTCCTGTAAAGGCGCTGCCTGTAAAGGAAGTTTACGCATGGATTTTGGATCATTTTCCATACTTTAGGAACGCGCCAACCGGATGGAAAAATTCTGTCAGACACAATTTAAGTCTCAATAAGTGCTTTCGGAAAGTAGAAAAAGCTCCAGTAAGTAATATTAGTTTTTTCTTTTCGAAAAAATATCGTGTAAAATTTACACAAAATTACCGATATCAAATTTGTGTGTATATATTACGGGCAATTTTAATATCTTACTTTTATTTTTGTAGAATTTAGGCAAAGGATCCTTGTGGATGGTGGACGCACAATATCGTCCCAATCTAATACAAGCATTGTCTCGGGCGCCTTTTCCACCTCCCACAACCCAAAATCTATCCGCGGAAAAAACACCCAAAAAATGCGCGAGCACACGCCTCCCGGATCCGGTTCTTTTTCCATATTTATCTAAAAGACTGGCATCTAGCAATATCAACGATAGCACGGAAACCGAGATAGATAGCGATGTTGATGCGGCAGCTGCAGCTATGCTTTCTTTTAAACATGGACCCATCATTTTAAATCACAATAAAGGTATATTGCAGATATATATTTATATATTTTAACTGTATAAATTTAACAATATGCCGAACAATATAATAGAAAAGAGAAATGTTCACAATTATATTTATATATATGTATATATTTTTTGTGTTTATGAGTTCTATATATTTCGATATAGATCGTAAACGAAAATTAACGGAATCCGAAAAATTGGTGCCTGTAATTACCAGGAGTTCCAGCGAAGACCATACTTATAGTTGTATCACATCTATAAAATTGGAAAGGTAAAAGTTAACAACCTATTAACTTTTTATTGACGCAAAAGTTGTCTGGACGGAGTTTTTATATCGTTTTTTACTTTGTAGTAAACATTCAGGTGAAGAAGAAGTAACTGCAGATTTCGATGAACAAAGAAAAATTGCCGAAGGAGCAGACGCACTTCTGAATTTGGCCGGTGTTAGTACAACAGCAAATCATAATAGAACGCATTACATAACGCAAGATATTAATCCATCATCGAAACCAGAAGGTATTTCAAAACCAAAAAGACGTTCTACCACAAGTGATTATTCAAGTACTTCCGAGAAGAGGCGTAAAAAATGGCGAGAATGGGGAGAGGGAAATCGATACCTAAAACAGATTAGGGGTTAACAAAGTTTTTTTGTTACATTTTTTGAGAAACATTAATACATAACAATTGAGAGCTTTCCATTTATGCGCGCGCAATGAGAAACAATATTTAAAAACTTTGTCTATTGTCGTATCTGGAAACAAATTTTTTTAAAAACTATTTTTTTCTAGAAACGTCATCGATCCAATCTTTCATTTCTAAATGTGACAATTTTTATGCATGTTTTTTTTTAGCGAGTTTTCGAGATTTTGTCATTCACGTGGAATGCGCATGAAAATTCCTCCATATATAATTTTTATAGAAGTGCATATATACATATATGTATATCTGTATGTATATGTGTATATAGATAGAAGAGGGTTGTTGGATGCATTTTGAAATGATTGGTGTGATTGCTCAGGGTTTACAACATGCTATATGCCAAAATACATTCGATAGCACTAAAACAACAAGCAATAATAGAGATGTAGTCATTAAAGAGATACTTTTTAAAACATGCTGTTGAGGCAATTGAATATATTTCGTGGAATATCAGTGAGAGAGAAGTTATTACATATTGAAGTAAAATAATGATAATCATTATGTAGAACTGTTGTGAAACAATTATATATATGAAGTCATAGAGAGTTTAACGATATAGTGTTCTATGTCAGTTTTTTGTAGATATGTATAGAGACACATATATATAATTAACATCTGCTATCTCACGACATCTGATCGCGGGAATGTAAACAAAACTGATATTTTTCAAAGTGCAAACAATTCGGCAATTTTCAACATCAGAGGCCGAAGTTCTCAGCCCGAGATAATTCATTGTTAATATATTTCGTGAAAAATATAAGTATTGTTGTCTACACAACGGACAGTATATTTGATAGAAAGAAGTTGATAATTTTAAAACGATCACATACGTTTCTATGCTTCTATGTGTATATATGTATATAAAAATGTATGTATATGTGCATGTACGTGCATATATTATATATATAAATATATATGTATATATAACATGTATATGATCACGTATAATACATATAGTATATTATATATGTCACACGTATATAATATACATAATGTATATACCACTCACGTATGTATGCACGTGTGTATGTTCAAGGTGTTTCCAGTTTTTCGCTTAGAGAGAAACTTAAAGAGCAAAAAGTTAGAAACTTAGAGCACTAAAAATCGATATCTTTTTTGCAATCTGGTTTTAGTCTGCATCTCGTGTTTTTAATTTAAATTCTTGTAATTAACAATATTTGCTCTCTTACACGGCACATCTTTATTTAAGTTTTCCATAAACATGTTTGATTGTGGAAAACGCACACAAAATTGAGAAAACACTTTGCGCATAAACACATGCGTGTGCACTTGTTGCGCGTGTACGCACATATGTGGAAAAGAAACGTATTATCTAAGAAAGAAAAAAAAACGGAAATCAAGATATATATGTGTTTGACATGATTTTGAAACAAAAAATTCTATCCCTTCGTCTTTTCTACTCTCTTTGTGGTTTTCACACTGATTTTGGACGGTGTTGTACATATGTAGACCTAATGTATCCATAGACCAGTTTTTTGACATTCAGTTAGAAACTGAATCTTACGGCGATTGTGATGTTATCGAACGGAGACGAATATATGGAGACAACCTATTTTTGTAAAAAAAAAAATAAAAAAAACAACCGTAACACTAGGAATGAGAAATTTGATAAAATACTTTGTAAATGTGTAAGATATATGCGTGCTACACAAAAAGATACGCGAGAGAATATTAGAGGTAAACTGGTCTTGCATACATTATACATAATATGTAGTTCTATATAGAGAAAACATAATATATTTTTACACAGGGCGCTGCCCGCGTGATAAAAGCTCTTCCTAATAATTCGCTGATATATATGCAGTTTATTAGCTTAAATTTATCATTCTACAGATTATAAACTATTAGTAATTCGAAGGTGAATACGTTGTTGTAGCGCAACCTTGATTAATTTCTCTACATATCACACTTCACAATTCCTGAAACGTGCTCGAATACATTTCATACGTACATTTTATTTATTATTTACACACACATAATTATTTAGTTAATGAAAACGATAATTATTGTGTTAATATCTTTTATATATTGTTTTCGTTGAAATTTTGATTCGTTACATGTAAAACTTGCAGTATACGATGCTGTTTTTTATGTTAGATTGCGTAAGCATCACGACGATTTAACACTTTTTCAATTTGCAAAATGCAATTGATTGATTTTGGTGCTCGCATGCAATCAAACACGAAAAACGAGCATCGTTTGTTGCAAGTTCAATCGATAATTTACGATATATCAATCCATTTTAAATCTTTAAATGATAGACACGCTTAAAAAATTCAAATATGTTAGTTTTACATAATGGACTTTGATAGGATGCGCTACATCAAATATTCAATGTGATTGTAGCTCTAGTCAGCTACACCAGAAAAATTCAGTCTGTAAAGGTGCAAGAAAGAATGCCATGTTTATGATATAACAGTGAACTTATTTAAAATATAACTTCATAACAAGATTATCGAAAAGGTTAATATGTGTTTTCTTACAAAACCTATTAATATATAAATATAAATTATATATAATAATAGAATAATAAAATTATATAATTTTACTTGACACACACACACAGGGTGCCCTGATTTTATTGCTTTACTTCTTAATGTTCTTGTATATATTGCATGCATCCTGCTCAATAAAAGATGTACCTCATGCGCAAAATTGAGCAACAGACAATATGTATTTTGTTTTTAAATTTTATTTTTATCTGTGATATTATTGTTGTGTTATTCTTATTATTATCATTATTATTATACTTTAATGCATCTAAAGTTTTAGAGAATTATATAACCTTTGTTATTTAACGAAAACTATCTATGAAACATGAATATTAATTTAAGTGGCATTCTTGCTCACACCTTAAATACTCTATAATATCGATTAAAAACAAGCTGGCATCGTCAAATTGACAATTGTATTGAAAATTATCATTATAACTTCATTATTTGTTAACATTAGTCTAGCTCTCGTTTGCTACGACTAAAGATCTGTTCTTCCACATGTAGGTAATTCTAAATTAATCGATTAGCGAGAGAGAGAGAGAGAGAAAAAGAGAGAGGAGTAGGATGCCATATTATCATCGTAATATGTGTAGCTAATCGATAGATTAAAGCGTAGATTAAATCGATTAGTCACATAAACGTAAAGCAATACATCAGTAAATCCTAAATATTGGGTGGGAATACTCTAGTCAGCCGGTTTTCTTAGGAGAAGTGGGCTCACGTGCAATGCATTGATCGCGAAGTCGCAGAGAACAATGAAGCGATAGACTGTTACTCTAATAATCGCATTATGTAGAAAGAAGAAAAGTATTACCAATCACACGTAGCACAATTCTTAACGGGTAGCGCCGGCTCTCATCACGTTGATCGTACGAACTTCACGAGCAATTATCCGTTTTGAACTATATCGCTTTACGCGCCGAGCGTATTATTATTATTATTATTATTATTACTATTATTATTATTGTTATTATAACCGGCTGACAAGCGAAGTTATCATATGATAAAAACACCAAAGTATGGAGCAGATTACAAAGTGTCGTTGTAATTAGCCAGGGACAATCAAAAAGACATAACGTATTTGATTTGCTTCCATTACACATGACATGGTGCCAAATGCCAAAATTCTGAGTTTGGAAGATCAGATATTAATTTACACATACATATATACATACACACACACATCTACACATACACAAACCATCTGCAGAGAGATTGTATATTATAAAAATTTTGTTGACGATATATGTATAATGTAATATTAAAATTATATATATCATTATTAATATTATTACTCATTTTAGGTGAATCATGCTGTAAAATGTTTGTTAAGTTTTTGATCTTTTGCTTATATATATATTATATATATAAATCTTGAGTATATATTTAATATTTTAGGCTGTAACTACAAGAAAATTTTATCTAATGAAACAAATGAAGAAAATTGCAAAATCGTGTATTATTTTATCCAATATCTCTTTTTCTTTGGCATAACATATGTTGTGATTATATGTATGCACCTTTTATTGTATATAGTAAACCTAGATGTCCAAATTGGCATGTAGTGTTCTTGCGCAATTTGAAAAAAAATAGAAGAAAATAAAGTATAATTTTTTGTTTTAATGCTTTCTTATTCGATTAAAAAAGACCTATGTTTGTTACATTTATAAAAGATATTGTAATTTTGCAATATAAGTTGATTATTTGCACTTTACAAATTGAACAATTTAATTCTCATTCGTTTTTAGTACATTTAGAAGGTGTGGAACTAAATACCTTTTTGATGTTCTCTTTCCATGATAGTTGAGTGTTATCTCTAGACATCACTCGTTCACTCATGTGAACTTTGTGATTCACAGAAGTGTTGCTATAACTATCGACTATTTGCATCGTGTTATTCATACTATAAGTTTGATAACCCGTGTCTTGAACTGCATTTGAATTTTGTTGATCAAACGAGTTAAACATTGTGATAATCTGCTTGTTCTCTTCGTGCACAGAACTTTCCATCTCAGTTTTTAATTTTAAATTTGTGTCAATACGATTACTCTCATTCAACATCGTGGCGTCGCAATGTCTAGTACAGTCATTTAAATTTACACATTTTGCTAATTCATCCATGTTAACGGGATCACAAAGAGTTCTTTTGTCATTATTCATAATTATCGCTTTACAATCGTCTTCAGTATCTTTCACATTATTTTCTTTAAGAGATGTATCTAAAAACAATTTTTTATGTAAATATTAAAATATTAATAATTATTCTAAGAATTAAAAAAATTAGTAACTATTAAAACATTCAAATTTACCTAATACCCATTGGCATTGATTAGGTGGACTTTGTTTCTTTTCCTCCGGCATATTGTCTGCAATTATATCCATAAAATCTAGCCGAGTAATTGAACAAGATTCAACTTTTACGTCCTTTTTAATGTTAAATATTGGTGACATGTTAGGTGGTGATAAATTTTCAAGTTTTATCATATATTCATCACTTCGTTGTTTGGTATGAAGCATCTGTTAAAAAAATATTAATTTAAGCGGAAAAGAACAGCAAATTACATAAATTATAACCATGTACAAACGCATTTAGTATACCTTTAATGGTGTGCCATGAACAAACATACCACTTTGAGGAGGACTGCAGGATAATCTCATGGATTCACTGACTTTAAGAGGTGACAGAGATGCGATACTTTCGTCATCATTGTTACCACATTCATCATGAACAAAAAATAACTTTCTTCTCAGTGAACTGTTACTCACATTTGCTTCTTCATTGTCTGTAATCTGCTCCTTTTGATCCTTTTACAAAGAACAGAAGTTTTTCAAAGACATTTCGTATATTTAACAGCAGAACCTGTGTTTGTGTTCTATTAGGTTTGCTTTTCACACCAACCTGAGTAAATGTGAAAAATGGCTTCAAAACTTCCTCAACATTTTGTGGTAAATTCATAGGTAAAGACAACACTGTTTGACACCATACTAAAGATACAAAAAAAATTAATTAATTAATTAATATCGAGATACTAATTCAAAGAAAAAAAAAAGAGATTTCTACATACCATCTTTTTTAGACTTAGGAAGATCCTTACTAGAATTTATATCATCCAAAGGTCTATTAGGAGTGTCCAACTGTATGTATGGCTTATTTGTCGGTTGCTTGTCATCCCACGGACTAGGAATTATTTGATTCTTTTTAAAAAACTGATTTATAGCCGCTTGTGCTTTTACTTCTAGTCCTGGATCAGGAGAATGTACTTGGTGTATGGGAAACTCCTCTATCTTTGCCGGTTTTATATGCGCCAGTTCATCTATGTTCCATGTAAATTGCGGAGACTCGTGCGAAGGACTTTCAGTCTACAATAACAAGTCACAAGTTCTTCTCACACACAGTGTCACGCCATTTTTTTATTTTATGTCACAGTGTGACATAAAACATCTTCAGTTTCTAAAAGCTATCGAGAAATAAGTCACCTTGGCAAATACAGTCGGACTGATTACAGACATGTGCAATCTGTTGGTCAAATCGGGTTCGAATGGATTTTTAATTATAAATTCCTTCATCTTCGAAGGTGGAGTGATGTGACCCGGCAGAACGGTAAGAGTGTTATTTTGATGGTACATCGTGCGCTTCGGACGCGATTCATGCTGCTTCATCGGCGTTCTATGCGTCAACAGATTATTTATTAAAGGGCTATCTGTTTTCCGTGTCTTACTTGGTGTGCTCAGTTTTCTAGGCTCCATTATAAAGTTAACACAGACACAAACACTCTTTGTTCGCCACTGAAGAATATACGAAAATGACTCGCGTTCTCTTCGGAATTTTACTTTAAGTACTAGTTTAAACATTTAAACATTGTTTCATTTATCTGAACAACAACGGTTCAAAATTTCTATTTACAAATCACAAGATATATGTACAAAATTATAGGAAAAAGTAAACGAAGAGAGCAAGCCAGGCTTTTAAATCCTTTTGAAAGACTTTTAACCGCTCATGTCATTCAGAATTACAAACTTTTGACAACCAAACCCACTAGAAAGTTGTTTAGGGTTTGTGCTCACGATACTGAAAATTGATCCGAGATCGTCGTCAATGTGTTAGTTTCTCGCAGAATTGACCAATCGCATTGGTCGGATCGGCCGATCAACCGTTTCGATTGGTTCCAAGTTTCTGGTAACTTTTTCTCGATTACCAATAAACGTATTCTACTATTAAATCGTCATTATTGATTTACAACATAAAGTTAGACGCTCGTTGACCAGATGGCTTTTGTATATGTTATTGTGCCGCGCACGTGACATCCACGTGATCTACTTGAGAATTTAAATTCGACAACTTGACATCGTCTTGTCAATCGATACGTACTCCAGAATCATTTAAATCGCGCATACGCCTATAGCTGACGATACTTTAACGATGTGAAGAATAGCAAGAAGAAACAACGTGGTGCAAAAACAAAACATACGTTTAAATATGTTTTTCTAACGTGTTCCTCGGCATCTGTTGCGCAAATCACATTCTCGATGTTTGTTGCGCTTGTGCGCTCGGCCGATCGTGACACTTGTGCGCCTACGTTCTGAAGTGTGCGTGAAGTAATTTCAGATCAATAAAAAGAAGAAACGAACAGTTTCTCAACGAGCGATCGCAACGAGTGCATTTGTCGTGTTGTGACAATACAATGAGTCGCATGACGTGCGTAATTTACGCAATCAGTGAAATCGGGTCACGGTCGTTCTTGTTTATTTATTTCCTGCAAAAAATGTCGCTCTTGAGTGTTGGCATCCCTGACATGACCCTTTACCGTGTGTAAGCTTGTTACTTATGCTTACCGTACAATATGTTTACGTTGTAACTCCGGTAACAACGCATCCTCATAAATAAAGACAAGCCCGCATTAAAAGCGGGCCAGCAATATGAAGCGCACGGTAATGACCAGAATTCTCTTTGTCATTATTTATGCAGCGCTATCTTGTTGACAGATTGTTGTCTTTTCTTCAAGTTTGCGAAATAGGTTAATCACTCGATGATGAAAATTTATTTTTACGCTTAGTTGTAACGTTAACGTTCGCGCGATACAACAATCGCTGTTTCAATGAAGCCTTGATCGGATATATCGTAAAATTAGCACGTCACTCTGTGGATTTAATGTTTTAATTAATGATTTTGTATTCTTCAGGAAGAAAACAATGAAGCCAAGCGAGCATTTGTCAACCAGGAATCTATCAGCATTGGTTACGACGCTTCCTCCTATGCTAATTACTCAGTCTCGCCATCCTGTCCTACTGTAACTCAACCATTACCGGGACAACCACCTTTGCCTCCTATGCCACCGCCACTTAATGGAGTCCCACCTCCGCCTCATGTATTCGGACCAGTGCCTTCCCAAGTTGCTCCTATTCCAGCATGGACACATGCACACACATGGCAATGGATGACACCACAAACTTCTTTATCACCCTCAGCTCCGCGTGAAATCGCTAATACTTTTCACAAAAAGATGCCTCTAAAGAGTAATTATGCGCGTCGGGATAGATTTACACACAATAGAAACGCTATGTATGTTCAGAGAAATAATTTCTACCGTAAAGATAAAAGTATGACACGGTTCGGAAAGTCACAGGATTATCAGTCACAGTTTTATCGAACTGCGTACTTTAGCAACTCATTGGCAAGCGGATACACAACTCCAGCAAATAAGGCTGTGATAAATCATATGACAGTTTGTCTACCTACTCATCCCGTACCTTCCAGTCCGTCAGCAGTTGCAAACAACAGACCCAGTGAGGAAACAGAAGATCAAGACGTAAGAATTATATTGCCGAACATTTTTAAGTACTTTATAGATTTATTGCAGATCATATCCAATCCGATCATTGATTTTCAGGAGGAAGTTGTAGTAAAAAAAAAGAATAAACAACTAAAATGGAATAGAGAAGATGCAGAGAGAGCCTTAAAGGCTGAAAATGAATACAAAATAGTTCAAGCACAGAGCTTAATAATTAAGTTTCCAGATCCGGATCTAAATAAAGATATCGTTAAATTATTTCACCCTGGCATACAAACTGTACATTTTCAAAGTCCGAGCAGACCGAGATATTGTTTCATTCAAATGGCAGACGACGTGAATATTGATGAGGCTATAAAAGATTTAGAAAAAATCAAATTCGGTGTTGGATACTTGAAAGTCGAAAGAAAACCGTTACAAGATGAAGATAATCCGATGCCCGAAGACATAAATCCATACGTTTTATATCTAGGAAATTTACCAAACAATATTAAGGTAAAGGAACTGAAAAGCAAATTTCCATCCGCAAGAGTAGACGTAGGATACTCGTACAAAATGAGGAACACACGGTAAGACACAAAGATACTTGCGTGTACATGTTCATAGCTATAACGTTATTTTCATCATTTTCTGTGATATTGCGTTATTTTATTGCAGATATGCTGATATACGATATAATAGCGTAGACGAGTCAATATCGGCTTACAAACGAGCGCACGACTTGATGTGGGATACGAGGAGTGTCATTATTAGATTTAGACGATACCGAGACAGTACTTGTCTTCCTGGCAAAGCTAAGCCTGACGTTAAGAAAGTTAAAGAAGAGCCGAATAATGCACAAGTAAAAAATGAACAGAACGCAAATTGTACTGAGGCTAAGTCTAAAAAGTTCAAAGAGGACGGAAATAATGACGGACAAATCAAGAGGGAGAAGAAAATCGCTCAGATAGAACAGAACGCAAATCATAATGAAGCTAAGTCGAAAAAGCTCAAAGAAGACGAAAATAACGACAGACAAACCAAAAAAGAAGACAAAATCACTCGTGCGATTAAGTCGTCGACGAATGAAAATACAGATAGCGCAGAAGCACGTTTGCAAGACACTTCGAATACAACACAAAGTAAATCAGTTTCGCAGACTGAGAAACAAAACTTTCACCCGTCACCGCCAACCTCAGTTACATCAGCTAAACCAATACAAGAGCAACAACAATCTTGGGTAGGATATAAAATCACTTTGTATCTTATTTTGATATATTTCGATAAGCGTTTCTTCTTTGTTTATTAGACATCGCAGTCTTCTCAGATATCTACAGCATCCGAAGCTCCACCACCATGTCCAACTGAAGCTGTTGCCGAGGAAACAGTGATGCTTACAGAAATTAAACAAGAACCTGTAGATTATGAAGAAATGGAAATGTGGAATATGCAATCGGAAGATGATGATGACGACGATGACGACGACGACGACGACGACGATGACGATTACGACGACGACGAGCTGAATGACTCTGATGATGAAGATGATTTTGTGGAGGATAATGATGAAAAAGATATTAATAATGATAATACGGTGTTTGATGAAAAAACGCGGAATGACGAAGAAGAACCAACTGACGTAAGCTTAACATAATTAGTTGTATTGATTTTAATTTTTTATGAAGTTAATATTCGTAGATGATTTGTTGAGCTACGATATACGCTTTCTTTTTACAGCATCTCGATCGTATGTTCGAGGAACTGGATAATATAACAGGCAATATCGAGTTTCTGAAGAACTGAACAACTTATTAATTATTTGAAATACTCGATCTACTCCAATTTAATGAACTTTAATTTCGTATATACTTTGTAAATATATTTTATAGATTGTATAACGTAAACAAATAAGACTGCATGAATCTAAATACAGTAGTGTAATCAATTACAGTTTTACGTTAGCATTTGTAAGTATTTTTTCCAATGAATTTTTTGAAATGAAAAAACATCACGTTGTATCAAGCGGAACTTATAAAATTCTGTAAGCTAATGTATTATTAAACTTATTATTTTGTCTATTCTGTGTAGTATAATAATTAATTTCATATCTGTTGTTTATTATCTATGCGCTCTTATTAAAAACTAGTTTTATACACAATGTGTGTTTGAAAAGTACATGATGAAATTCCAAACGGAGTGTTACACTCATCGTTTGTCCATACGTTAGACTTATGAATCTAAAGTGATGTCAATTATAATTGAAAAATAAAATTTTTCCATTTTGCATAAATAAATAACATTTCATATTCTACAAGTAACAAGTTCTATAAAAGAGTTCTTATATATGAGTTCCTTATATATGTCACAAAAAATAAATATTTTCTCTTTCTTTTAGAGTGCGATTTCATTGCATATATGTGTTTGAATATTATTATATACAATTTAAACCCCCCCCCCCCGGATGTTTGCTAAATTAAAGTAATGCCATCTATTCCCATTTCGAGTGGCAACTAGAAGAACTACGGTGGGTAATAAATAGACAATTTTTGACGATTGTTTTGTACAAAAATGACAAGAGTGGAGCTTGTTTTAGACTGTCCCAATATTTACTGCAAATTTATAATTTAAGTATTATGGATTTTCAGTATCGACAGTGAGTATTACAACGCGTCGAGATGTATTGGTTCTCTTTTATACTATCTGTAGTCTATTTATATATGAATAGACTAGATAAAGTAAAAATTAAAAAACAAACTTGTTTAATAAAAAAATATACAAATAATAATATAAGAATGCAAGTTTAAGAAAGGATAAAAAAATAAATAAAATAAAAATTTCTGAAATAAATCCTTAAAATGTGGCTTAAAAATTTGGTCACGATAATCTCGATACGACGCTCGATACGTGCGCAAGTGCAATGTGGCGTGGTGGGATGTTGACCGTAAGAAGAATTATACATACATACATACATATCACAATTTCAAGGCATTGAATGCTGCTGCGATATGAAGCGCACGATGGCAAGAATTTATTTTTTGTCATTTTAGCGTCATAAAATTATTTCGCGGTTACAGAGTTAGATTTTGTATTTGATAGTATTTTAGGTTATCAACAAACTTGACTTATAGCTATATTGTTTGAACGCTAAAATAATAACGTTGATTTAATAAAGCACTTCTGGATTGCATACATTTGTATATCATGCAATTTAACATATATCTTGTATTTTATGTATATCCTTGTGTGCGTATGTTCTGTTTATGACTTGTAACTTTGTAATTTTCAGGAAGAAAATGGTGAAACAACACCAACTTTTATCAAGCAAGAATCTATCAATTTTGGATATGGCACTTCTTCGTATGTTAATTATTCATCATCGTCATCCTGTCCTCCCACTGTTACTCAACCTCTACCAGGACAACCACCATTGCCTCCTATGCCACCACCGAGTGGAGTCCCACCTCTGTCTCATATATTTGGACCACTATCTTCCCAAGTTACTCCCATTCCATGGACACATGCACATACATGGCAATGGATGACACCGCAAACTTCTTTACCACCTCCAACTTCACGTGAAATCACAAATAGGTTTCAAAGAGACATGCCTCTAAAGGGTAATTATGTACGTCGTGAAAGGTTTCCTCACAATAGAAACAATGTACATGCTCAGAGAAATAACTTTCACCGTAAAAATAGAAAGCCGGCGAGATTTGAACAGACACAGGTCCAGTATGATCAAACTGCATATTATGGCACACCAATGACAAATAATCTTGGTTTGGAATGGCAAGGATATAAGAATACTACTTCAGGAAAAGATGCAGTAATAAAACACATAACAGTTCCTCTACCTGCTCATCCTATATCTCCTATTCCACCAGGAATTATGAGCAACAGACGCAACGAGGAAAGAGAAAATCAGGATGTGGAAATTGTATTGATTAATAATTGTTACAAACATTTTATAAACTTAATGTTACAACAAGAGCTGATTTGATCAAATTTTCCAGGAGGAAGTTGTGGAAAAAAAGAATAAACAGAAAAAGCCATGGAATAAAGAAGATGCAGAGAGAGCCCTGAAAACTGAAAACGAGTACAACAAAACGGTTACAGCGCAAAACTTGATAATTAAATTTCCTGATCCGGATTTAAATAAAGATATTGTAAAATTGTTTCATCCTGGTATACAAAATATACACTTTCAAAGTCCAAGCAAGCCGAGATATTGCTTCATTCAAATGGCAGACAGTGTGAACATTGACGACGCTGTAAAGGATTTGGAAAAAATTCAATTTGGTATAGGACACTTAAAAGTCGAGAAGAAATGTTTGAGAAATGAGGATAATACAACGCCAGAAGAGATAGATCCTTATGTTTTATACATAGGAAATTTGCCCGAAAATGTTACTTTAAATGAGTTAAAAAGCAAATTTCCAACCGCAGAAGTAGAAGTAAAGCACTCGAAAAAAATGAGAAACACACGGTAAGATGAGATACACATTTCTATGTGTGTATATTTATAAATGATACTTCCACGATTCTCTGTTTATGTGATGTTTTGTTGCAGATATGCTACTATAAGATATAATACCGTAGACGAATCGATAGCGGCTTACAAACAAGCGCACGATTTGACGTGGAACTCGAAGAGTGTTAATGTTAGATTTAAACGATACCAAGGCAGTACTTGTCTTCCTGGAGAACCAAAACCTAATATTACGAACGTTAAAGAAGAATCAAATAATATTGCAAATAATACTACACAAACGAAAAATGAACAGAAAACAAATCATAATGAAGTTAAGTCCAAAAAACTGAAAGAAGGAAATACTGATGAACAAGTCAAGGAGAATAAAATTACTCACGCAGTTAAAGTATCGTCCAATAAAGATACAGATAGCACAGAAGCGTGTTTGCAAGCTACTTCGAATGAAGCAGAAGTACAAAGTAAACCAATCTTGCAAACTGATAAACAAAATTCCCGCTTGTCATCACCAACTTCGATTACGTCTGCTAAAACAGTACACAAGCAACAACAACCTTGGGTAAGATACAAAATTATTTTGTTACGTATTGTTGGTTACGTGTAGTAAACCTTGTTCAATTCTTATATTACATAAAAAAAAACTTATAACTTATTACTCTTGATACATTTTAATTGTTGTTTCTTTTTTTATTTATTAGACATCACAGTCTCCTCAGATATCTTCAGCATCTGAGGCTCCACCACCATGTCCGACTGAAGCAGGAGTTGCTGAAGAAACAATGATGCTTACAGAAATCAAAGAGGAACCTATAGATTATGAAGAAATGAAAATGTGGAATATGCAATCGGAAGATGATGATGACGACGACGACGACGACGACGATGACGATGATGATGATGACGACGATGACGACGACGACGATGACGACAATGATAATGATGATGACGATGATGATGATGATGATAATGATAATGAAGACGATGATCAGAAGCTAGATAGTCGTGATGATGATGATGATAAAGATGTCGATGAAAGTGGTAGTATAATGTTTGGTAAAAGACAATCGAGAGCAATACGTAAAAATGAAGAACAGACTGATGTAAGCATAACATGATGACCTTTTGTTAATTATACTTTTACATAATTTTTTACTCAAGATGCAAACATCTAATATGTGTTTTTTTCTTATTTCAGCATCTGGATCAAATGTTCGACGATCTGGATAATATGACAGACGAAATAGGCTTTTTGGAAAACTGAAAAGAAGTCTGCAAACTTTGAATTTTTAGACTTTATTTGAGAATGCGTAACGGTGTTATTCGAGAAAGAAAGTAGTTTACAGTAAACAAAAGAATATTGCCGCGCGCGGAAGTAACCTTAGTTAAAAGCGAACAAAGTCAGAAATCTTCAAATCACTGACCTGAAGTAGAAAATATTTCTATTCGAAAGTGGACACACTTCTTGCCATTTTAGTTGTTTATTAGATAATAGGCAGGCCTAAAGAAAATACACAATACACAAACCATCAGATTTAGTCTCATTATTTCTAAATTGTGACGTGATAACAAAATTCTGACGTTAGATTTGAGAATTCAGCAAACAAAAAATACTACTTGAGAAGAATCACCTATTTGTCTTCAAAAAGTTATTTTTTCGAGTCCGTGTTTGAATACTCGCTATACCCCATCATTGTCACAAACTTTAATTTTTTAATGTGTAAATATACGTAGTTTACATGATACACAAATAAGAGACTGCAGAATTTATATTTAAATGACAGTAGCATGTAAGAAGTTACAATTTGTGTGTGAGCATTTTATAATTATTGTTTATTTCC
The DNA here is from genome assembly GCA_014825685.1 of Pseudomyrmex cubaensis. Classification (NCBI taxonomy): domain Eukaryota; kingdom Metazoa; phylum Arthropoda; class Insecta; order Hymenoptera; family Formicidae; genus Pseudomyrmex; species Pseudomyrmex cubaensis. Next base: position 34,624 of record QVOA01021274.1, read on the forward strand.
AATACATCGTGACTGACATGTCGAGCTTGAATTAGAGAAATGTACACGCTATTGTATCAGTAAATGTATTTCCTATATTGTCTTGTTTTCTATTTTCATGATCTCCTCCATGCCTTTTGAATAGGACGCGGCAATGTTTGCCACGCGGCGGAAGTTGACTAGAGAACAACGTAGTGGCCGATCAACAAGGAGCCATCTACTTCCGTCTCGGACAGCGGTAACAAAAGCGCGGGGATAACCGCGAGACCTTGTTCACACTTGTTGCTGCAACCGATTTGCGAAAGTTTGAGAAAACTTCTTTAAAGTATTCGTAGATATCAAGTTTATTTTTGAGAACAAACGGCAAAGCGATAGTACACAATGTTCGAGGCACGTCTGGTACAAAGCGCGCTCCTGAAGAAGGTGTTGGACGCAGTGAAGGATCTTTTGACCGAGGCAACGTTCGAATGCTCTGATTCGGGGATCCAGGTCCAAGCGATGGATAACGCGCACGTTTCTCTGGTCTCCTTGAATCTCAGGAGCGACGGTTTTGACAAATACCGTTGCGATCGCAATTTATCGATGGGCATGAGCATCAGTTGGTGAGTCAAAACGAACTTTTTGAAGGTTATCCGTTGACCGGCGATTAGTTTCAAACAAAGAAATAGAGAGAGAAAGAGGATTTATATCTTTGTGTGTTTACAATATTTTTTTTACAATAAAACCATTAAATCTTCTGCTTTGCAAAACATACTAGATCTAAATGTATATTTTAAATATTTAAAGTCATGTAATAAAAATACAAATTCTGAAAAAACTTACCACAGGTTTCACAAAGACAATATAAGTGTAATTATTATCAAATGCTTTCAGTATGTCCAAGATTTTGAAATGTGCCGGTGGGGAAGACACAGTAACTCTCAGAGCATGGGACAATCCCGAATCTATCGTTTTTATATTCGAATCGCAAAACAAAGACAAACTTGCTGAGTACGAGATGAAACTGATCAATATGGATCAAGAACATCTTGGAATTCCTGTAAGATTTATTTTTATATACACAAGTAACAAGATTAAGCTATATACAATGTTTTTATTATTCATTTTTACAGGAAACTACATATTCGTGTGTTGTAAAAATGCCATCTGCAGAATTTACTCGTATATGTAGAGATTTGAGTCAGTTTGGAGAATCCATAACTTTTGCTTGTACTAAGGAAGGTATAAAATTCAGCGTGTCTGGTGACTATGGTTCTGGTAAATATCTTTCTTTACATGAAATAAATAATGAGTGACTAACAATAAGATTAGCACACTATCTGTCTTCTACTTATACTAAAGGAGCTACATAAGAATTAATTTTAAATGAGAGTATATCTTTCTAAGCAAAAATGTATGAAGAATATTTATTTTTCTAATTTGAGTGAATGTCATATTTATGGTTTATTATTCTCTGTTTACATTCTCTTTGTTGATGGGCAAATACTTACCAACAATCACTGTCCAAAGTATTAGAACATACAAGAAATCAATGAAATGATTAAATTGAAGTTTTATTTGTAATTTGACTTGTAAATTAAGAGATAACAAACAAGTAGACTATTTATGTGAGAACTTTCAATTGTATGTGTCATGTAGTGTCAAATGTATACATGTATATTCTTACTCCTTTGCAGCCAGCATCAAATTGGCACAAACTGCAGATGCAGACAATGAAGAGGAAGCGGTTATAATTAATATGCAGGAGCCAGTTAAGTTAACATTTTCTTGCCGTTATTTGAACTGTTTTGTAAAAGCTGGTCCACTTTGCAATCAAGTTCAACTGTCTATGTCTGATGATGTTCCACTAGTATGTGAATACAAAATCAGCGATTTCGGCCACATAAGGTATTACTTGGCGCCCAAGATTGACGATGAGGAAGATAATTAAAACAAAAAAAAAAAAAAACAAAAAAACAAAAAAAAATTAAGACTTAATGCACTGTATTTGTCGGTACCGGTATTACTGATTCACAAACTTGTCCGATTAGCAATAGTTTTTTTATGACATTATTATATTTATTTCGATAGAAAAAGACTAATTGGATTGACATTGTAATATTTCAAGGAGATATCATAAGAGACAATATCATAAATATATTTTATAGTAACAAAAAAAATTAAATATTCTATTTTCATTATATTGAGGTACAAGTAAGGCGAAGTTCGAAGTACTTTTAAGGTAATATATTGTTTTAATTTTACATTTTTTTTTTTTTTTTTTTTTTTTTTTTTTTTTTTAGCACAATGCAGAATTGACACTAAAATTCATAGTAGAGTGTGTCACGTTAACGATTAATATAGCAAAATGGTGTTATTCATCTTAATCAATATTCACATTGTTACTGTTTCAAGGACTGTGACAGTATTTTGATAATATTGCGCTTTTTATATATAATGTAAGAGAAGAACTCAATATATTTCCAAAAAATTGATAAATTTTGAATATATCATATATTTATATATTACTCTTATATCCTAACGCCTAAATCGAAATCTTTCAAGTTTTGCTTAATGCAAGTATCTTGTGTCTCTTACTTAAACATTTTGTCTGTATAAGCTACTTTAATATAAAAATACATAATTATAACTTACACATTAACTTACGAGCTGAGGGAATAGAAGGGCTATCAGTGGATGGAATAGCCTAGAAGTATACAGTTTAAATCTTACATAATTTGGATTTCGTATAATTATTCTAAATAATTAAGTTAATTATTAGATTATTAATTATTAAATCGATTTATACCTATAGAAAGTATTTTACATGCAAGCACTTCTCGACAGATCTATAAGTAATAAAGTCATTCTGCTTATCTCTCATATTTAAATAAAATTTCTTTGTTACTAAAAAATAAGTAATTTTTTTGTTTACTACGTTAGAAGAAGAAGAAGATAGAGAAATTTAAAAATAAGGAAAAAAATGAGACAATTTTTGGCAATATTAATCAGCCTCTTTGGTATTAAAGCCCTGATATTGCTTTCTTGTTTTAACTCAATCAAAAAAAAAAATTTATCTTTAATGAGAGAGGAGCTCTACCATTTTTTTTTATACATTATTGAAAAGAAGAAGATCGTTATATAAACAATGCGATCGCTACCTTTTTAGAAAAAATAGTTTTGTATAGATTTTCTCTCCAATGTGCATTGTGTGTGAATTTTTTCAGATGCGCTCGATTATGCTTTCTCAATGAAGATTCATACAGATTCCCGACTCGGTTCGTCGTGCTCACATTATGCTCCGATTTGGCATCTTTTTTTTACGTTTATATAGATACACGTTCAGTCTACATAGACATAATAATAAATATACATAAAATGCTGTAGTCCCTGTGCGAGACTGAGACGTTCATGCAAAACAGAAATCCTTATATACGCGTCAGAAAGGGATGTGAAGAAGAGTTCTTAAGTGTTTTTGCAACCATTACTTCCGTACAAACTCGGATGTACGTATTTGTCATGCAATGTCCTTAAATGCCTCAGTAGATTGCTCTTTACGTTGAAGCCCTTTTTACAGTAGGAACAGAGAAAGGGCTTCTCGCCCGTATGCGTTCTCTGATGGATGACCATCGAGGCGTGGCTTGGAAATTCCTTTTGACATATGTTGCATAACTTTTGGTGATTGTGAACCCTCTTCGGTTTAGGTGGCGCCGAGTTGTTCATCAGAGCCAACTGTTCCTCCGTGTGTTCCGTTTGTATGTGACGCACCCATTCCTGTGGCGTGGAATACATGTTGCCGCACAGATCGCACTTCAGCGGTGGAAATTCCTTGTTGTCGTCGGCCATGTCGTCCTGAAACCGTCGCGTTTTCATATATGTGCGTTCATATCGCGCGCGTACATACATATTTCGCTTTTACAAGAAACACAATACCTTTCGTCTCTTTCTCCGATTTTCAGTCATGTCGGCATGCGTGAATTCTATATGCTTCACCCAATCTGACGGTCTGTTAAACGTTTGACTGCACATGTCGCATGTCAACGGTGTGTACTCCTCTTCCTCAATATCCCCGTCCTCATCCGCGCTGTGTACAATCTCCTGCGGAAAGGAAAATATCAATGCGAAAATATCATCGCAGTCTCTTTGTTCACGTCTAGATAAGTGTTGTCCCGTCTTATTTTGTTACGCACTGGTTTGATATCGATCTCGTGGTCTATTGTGAGCGATTCCGACGGATCGATTGACTCTTCCCAATCGATCGGCTCGTCCTTCACTAACAGTTCCAGATTTAGTTCGGTCTAAAAGGAAAGAACAGAGAGAGAGAGGGGAAAAACGTTAAAGCTTTACACTTGTGAACGTGCACTTTTCTTTTTACGCGCTACTATAAGTACAAGGATACCGCCTCACATTTTCGCCACCGTCGCTCGACTTCGACTTGGTCGACTCGACGTCGCTGTTAACGGCTTTCTTCTTTTTGCCGTTCGTCTCGAGATTCTCCTTGTTCTTGTTCTGTTCATTATTTTGGTTCTCCTCCAATATTTTTTTCGGTTCGGGTTCGTTGGTCTTCTCTTCGATTTTCTCGGTGCTCTTCCTTTCGACCGGCTTTGTGGATTGTACGTTATTTTGGCAGGTCGGCGCCGCCTGTTGCTGCTGTGCGCTGTCAGCTACCTTCTCCTGAGTCGGTTGTATCAACTTGATCTTTTGTATCTGTCCGGCCAGCTGCGTCGGTTCCCGCTTGTCGCGCTCAATTTTCTGGTTATTCGACTGTATATTCTCCTTTTTGCTACTGCCTGTGTTCGACCTCCACAGTCCGCGTACGCGCAATATATCGCCGGCTTTCAATACTCCTTCCAGTTGATCGTTCGTCACGGTGGCTTCACCGCTGTACATGTATTGGATCAGGATTTTTAGCGTACGGTAACCGATCTCCGTTGGCAATACCTGGGAAGCACAGAATGTTATTGAGTCATCTCGTACGTGTGCAATTTGCGTTGTTGAATTTACTGGCAACGATAAGACACGTGTTTCGTGTACTAACTACGATAATCGGGGCATTGGTGTTCGCGCCGAAATGACATGTTTGGAAAATGTGACTGAGATAGGACGAACAAGCAGCAAGGACGAATCGATGGGCCGCCACGTGTCGTCCGCAAGACGTAGCCAGCAGAACGTCCGCAAAGGACTCCGAGTGGAGCAGCGTCGCGACGGAGCTATGCAGATGCGCCCCGTAACTGTGCCACTTCAGCTGATAATTCTCCGAGGCGGCGATGGCCATTTTTTCTGTATTAAACAAAAAAGCGATTTTCTGGATTACTACACGTGTGTGGAAATCTGATGATAATTGCTGCGATTTTGGCGTTGCACATGTTGTCATTTAAATATTAATTTTTCATAATTTATTTGCTTTTAAAAACGCGAAATACGTGAGGAAATACGATAAAAATCGGCAAACTTTTGTGTACGATACTTGTGGAATTTTAACGTAAATAAACGTACGCGTGCCTGTTGCGCGGAACTTAGATCTCATTGATAAATCGGACGATAAAAGCAATATTTATGATATAAAATCGACGGGAAATGTGTGTCGCAGAACCGGATTTCTTTTCGTCACAGCGTCGAGGTCTTGCGCATTTTTTATCTATCGATCTATCGTCGCGACTGTGCGATAATTATCTGCGAAGTTGAAAGAGAGAGAGAGAAAGAGAAAGAGAGGCTACATATCGCCATCTCGCCATGATCGCATCGTTCGAATCTCACGCAAAGAGTCTCACGATCCTCCAACACGAATGGATCAGCGACCCTTCTACCATGTAATCTGCAAAAACGGAATCCGATTTGCCCTCTTGGCTACTTTTTACCAATAATTATCTTCTCTGTTGTACGATTTGCGTTTTTTACTCTCGATGTTATAGAACATCAAAGTTGTAAATCGTTCCGCGTATCGATCAAGGTAGATAATTTCGCGAACGCGCGACTGTGTGCGCGATATCGCGTCGTTCGAGCTCGGTAGATCGTCAGACTTCCGGTCACGAGTCGAGTTGTCAATCAGATCAATGCGGCTCGTTGCGATAAAGTCTACACAACGTGATAACTCGCGCGCCGTATCGCTTTCTCCGTCTCTTTCTTCCTTTCTCTCTTTCTCTCTCGCGCGCGCGATTCTCTTCCCGATCTCACCGCGTATTTCGTCACACGTTAATCGTATTTGTAAATACGGGATGCGCACAAAGGCAGGAAGATCTACGACCTTCCGTTCTCTCTTTAACGCCAACGCTCGACACTTGTCGTTCCCGCACCCTCTCGATTCCCGAGACGTGTGACGGGAAAACGCGCAACATCATCCTTACTTCGCGACCAAACACGTCGGGAAACACTTCGGCTGCGGATTCGCACTCTGTGTGACGGAATCGATTACGACCACGCGAATTGTCACTCGTGCAATTTTCGAAATACGCGGAAGGAAAAGAAAAGAGCGCGCGAGGAAATGCACAACTCGCGATCGCGATCTCTCCTCTTTCTCTCCCCGGTCAGAAATGTCTCTTTCCGCCACTCGTCGCGATTTACCTGAGAACATCGGCGCACCGGGCGATGCGATACACGAAGATCCCACGATTCTCGATCCTACTCGTGCACGCGATACACGCGACTGGAGCAAATCCGTATGCGGGTTGCAACGGGAAGCAACAGAAACGTCTCTCTACGAGGACGAGGCTGCGTGAGCACGAGCGCGGCGTATCTCGCGCGCGTCGTCGGTGTTTTGAAAGGCGCTTGGTGCGGACAGGACGGGGGCACGGGGCAGATACGAGCATCGAACGAACCGCCGCGTAGGGGCCTAAAAATCGATATTTCGGTCTTTGCTCCATCCTCTCCGCGCGCGGTGCGGCGTGGCGCGGCGCGGCGCGGCCGTGGTGGCTCAGCCGGCTTTCGCCGGCTAGAGAGGTAGAGAGGTAGGGTATGCCCCCCTGTGTTCATCATCGATTTTCCCGGCTACCAATCGCACGCATCCATTTATCGCATCGATCGCCCGAGCTGATTTCAGCGTTTGCGTCTGTACGTCTATCCGCCCGCTCCACGACGATTCATGCACCCTCCCGACGAGATCCCCCCTTCCGCACCTATCATTCTCTCTCTTTCTCTCTCTATCTCCTCTCCTACCCTTGCTGAACTGCCGGTACCTTTCCCGCGGAGACCCTGCCCCCCTTATCGAGACGACCCTCACCGTCGCTGCCACCATCGCTGCCACCGCCGCCGCCGCCGCCGCCGCCGCCGCTGCCGCCGTCGCTTTGGCTGTACCTTCGATCGTAGATACAATAGAAAGAGAGAGAGAGAGAGAAAGTGAGAGGGAGAGAAAGAGACCCGTGCAGAGGGTCGCGTCGAGAGGGAAGTCGTCCTCGCGATCTGACGCGATCGCCTCCGCCGACTTCTTGTTGCCTGTTGATATCGCCGCGAGCGCGATCGCGTTTCCTCCTCTCTTGTAAAACCTCTTGCCGACAGACCGGACGGTCTCGGGCTGATGAATATCTCCGATCTGAGCGAAAGGGATGCGCGTGCTGATTTATCCGCCGCGACCCGCCGTACGAACGAACATCAGAAGATTTATGAGAGATTCCGCTGTTTTCGTCGTCATGAGAGACGTCCGATGAGATGATTTCCGCGATTGATTTCGATGAGATTACAATCAATCGGGGAAGCGTATTCACCGGCGTACATTTGTTTCGTTAATTTCGAAGCAATCTGCAATTTGCGATCACATAAATTGTATTGAAAAACAAACGTTACTAACGAAATTAACATGCAATTTATGTACTTGTCGTTATATTACGAGAAGAAATAACGTATCGTCTTCGTAAAAAAAAACAAACCACAATTAAATCCCAGCATCCACCATTATGATGAAGTGGTTTCTAAACTAAACTGCTTATAACAAACATAGACGTGTTATACAGATATATATATATACATTACCTCCTCTCGATACGATCTACGTTTGATAAAAAAAAAATCACTCTTCTGTCAATAACGCACACGATGTCACACGAATTTGGCGTGATGTATGCACAAAGGCGCCGTGCGGGATCTATCTGCTCTTTCCGAGCTTTGTCATCAACTTCGTGAAAATCTCGTGATCGAGATGTTGTTCGCGCTCGAAGATGGCGCCGGTGGCGAGATTGTTCGATTTTCAGGATTCCCTCCGGTTACACGCGAGCGCCGCGTGTACGTGTACGCGCGTGTCCGCGTGTGTGTGCGGCGCGCGGCGACGTACCGCATTGCGTCGACGACCTATTTTGCAACGGGGGCGATAAGTCGCGCTCTCCTCTCGCCACCCACCCTGCCGTTAAATAATCAATTCCGCGGCGTCCGCTGATCGAGAGACCCGTTCGGAGATGACTTTTTTTACGTGCCTGCCGAACGGGAACTACAGCCGCAGCGGCGAGTTGCGTCGGTCGGCTTCTTTGTCTCACATTTTCTGTCATCTCTTCTCCTCGGCTTTATTTGTAATTTATGTTCCCTCGCATATCTAATCTCATATCGCAACCGATAAAATTGACGGTTTGAACGTCGCGTCGGAAAGTAAGGCCGAATTCGCGCGAATCGCAGGCAGATGGGCGCCGATGATCGATGATCGATCCGCGCGAGGACGAGACGAGCGTTTGAATCGCGATTGTCTCGGCCGCTCGGATCACGTGGTGACGAGTCACGTGGCGTTTGCGCGTGAGTCGTGCGAGGGCGCTGCGCGCGTTTCGCGAGAGCAAACACGTCGGGTGACGAACTTCGCAAACAGCCGTCCGCGATTCGTAAATATGTGCGTGTCGCCGTGTTTCGCAGGCTCATAGCAATGTCAACGGCGAGTCTGGTGACGACGGCGATTTGAAGGAATATGCGGTAGTTCTCGGAAAACACGTAGTGCGCGTCGCGAGAATTTTCGCGAACACTGGCTCGCGCACGATCCGCTCGAGTGGCCCCTCGCTGACCCAATTTTGAGAAACCAAGGTTCCTTCCTTCGCGGTTGCGATCCTTCCGACGAACACTGCCGTCGAAGCCAGTGGCATCCGGGACGGACAATGACGACGTCGCGCGAGGTGTGAGGTTTGCGCGGCAGTTTCAACGAAAAAACGCGAACGAAACGGAGTCCTCTCGTGGTGGTTTTTTTTTTTCGCGAAAATGCCGTGAACACGTTCCGCTATTGTGTAAAAAATTAAAAAAATTTAAATATACATTAGCTAAAAGGTTTTGAAGAAATTAGGTTAAATCAATTTGAGCGAGATTGTTTTTGTTGTAATCGTGCTCGGAAAACTTGCTCGATCTCTCGAGCCGCCCGCTTATCGTGGACAGTGGAGCTCAACAGGCGGTTTCGCGACGTCGCGAAAAATTCTGTGAATAATTCGTGGATGTTGCTGCTGAGTTCCGCTGCGTGTTTTAACTCAGAGACCAGACTGAGCAGGCAAGATGAAACATGCTCGTCCAAATTCTCAGACAGGAATGCTGATGGGACACGACAGTTGCGCGATTGTGATGAACCGCCAGCGATTCACAGCCGGGATTTCTACGCTTATATATGGCAATACATGAGAGCAACTTTATATTTTAGCAAGATGCCTCACGTCACGCGAAAATGGGAACTATTTCCGGGAAGAAATCGTTTCTGTTGTGATGGCAGAGTGATGATGGCACCCCAGACTGGAGTGTTCTATGTCACTGTGTGTCTTATTGTTGGGACAAGTGGATTATTTTTTGGCTTCGAGTAAGCATCTCATAATTTCACCCATTATGTTATATTTGTTTTCTAAAAATTAGTAAGGTCATATAAGAGTTGCGTAGAGTTGGAGATTTACCAAAAAAATCATATCTCTTAAGTGAAGTTACATCAAATGCAAGTCTTAAGAAAACTATATTGTAAGAAGTTTTGAAGTTTTTGAAATTTATTTTATTAGTAGAGAGATCACCATATTGTTTTACAATGCAATAGCAAATTGAACTTCTTGAAATAACTTTCTTTTGCAGTTGTCCATATTTGGCACTACATGTAACACCAGCTATACCGATAATAGGAGCTCTGTTATTTTTGTTTGTAATGTCCGCTTTATTCCGTACAAGCTTTAGTGACCCTGGGGTAATTCCAAGAGCAACACCTGATGAAGCAGCGTATATTGAAAAGCAAATTGGTATAAATCTCAGTAGTATTTACAAACAAAATAATACTATTTTATACTCAGAGAGTTACTCTATATGTTACGTAAATACACAGAAATAATTAAAAAATGATTTATTATGAGGTATCTCAATATTAAATATTTTAAAAATGTTTTTTATATGGAATTTGTAGAAGTACCAAATGATGATAATTCAAAAACATACAGACCTCCTCCTAGAACAAAAGAAGTTTTGATTAAAGGACAACCAGTAAAACTAAAATATTGCTTTACATGTAAAATATTTAGGCCACCCAGGGCCTCTCACTGTAGTTTATGTGACAATTGTGTAGGTAGGTGTATTTATCTTATTAAAAGTTATATATTAAAACTTTGTGACAAAAAATACACATAGGTTTTTAAAAGTGTGAATGAAATTCAGTATCTGTTTTATATTCTTTATTCTTTTTATCAGATATATTAAGATTTACTTGTGCGATTGCGTGATACTGATCACAGATGTGATAAAGATAAACAAAGAATTTTTTATTCTTACAGAGAGATTTGATCATCATTGCCCATGGGTTGGCAATTGCGTAGGCAGAAGAAATTATAGATATTTCTATGCGTTTATAGTGTCTTTAGCATTTTTATGCGTTTTTATATTTATATGCGCGATTACACATTTAATCCTGCGTAAGTATTTCTGGACCAATATAAATATTGCGGAAAAAAATCGAAATATATACTCACTTTATTGTGTGATTTCAGTTACTAAGGATAATAAACCATTCTTAGAAGCTATGCGATTATCACCTGCCAGTGTTATTGTGGGAGTTATATGTTTCTTTTCTGTATGGAGTATCTTAGGCCTTGCTGGCTTCCACACATATTTAACTAGCAGTAATCAAACGACTAATGAAGATGTAAGTTTGATCAATTATATTGGGAGTGTCCCAAAAACTTATCGGAAAATATGACATTCTTTTCGTGGTATTCTGTTAAGCGGTTTTTTCTGGCAAGAAAAATTCATGACATTTTACACTTACACTACTTACACTACTTTCATCGTCGTTATAGAAGCTTGTTTATTGAATCACCTTTAACTACTTGCCGCTTCGCCATAACTGGGCGCGCAAAATGTCAGTCTCACTATTCATGACCTTTAATCGCTTGTAATTTAAAAACTGTAATGAGCTTAATATTTTTTCATGTTGAAATCTTCTCCATAAAATAGTTTGAAGAAAACTGTCATTGCAATATTTTCCGTTAGTTTTAGGATACACTGCACAAATAATTATAGTAATAGTCTTTTTAATTTTTTAATTATCAGATTAAGGGATCATTTACGAATAGAAGAGGGCAAGACAATTTCAATCCCTATAGTCAAGGAAATATTTGTGGAAATTTTTTTCACGTTTTGTGTGGGCCAGCTCCACCTAGCTTAATTGGTAAGACTTTTTTTTATACAAGCTAGATAATCTTGATCTAATTATTTTAATTTTGCATTACAAAACAAAGAGTTAGAATCTTGGCCTTATGGAGTGAACACGGTTATTCGTGTGTAATAATGAATTTTTATTCAAATTATAAAACGTTTTCGACCATGTGTATGTGGTCCTTTTCAATATATTTCTACAAA
>QVOA01021275.1:0-20584 GCA_014825685.1 Pseudomyrmex cubaensis
TCGAGAGTCGCGCAGGACACAACAGCCACACTCGTTCATATTCTCATTAGACGTGAACAGAGTACACGATGCAAATAATTACACGTAAGCTATTTTCTCCCGCCACGCGCAGCAATTACGATGACGAGATGAATTTCGTAACGCGTCGCGTATTTATTACGTTCATTTAACAGGCTATTCTCGATTTCGTATGCATCGTTAAATGCAGCGTCATTAAAATCAAACGCTGTTCTTCTTGATGGCAGTTTATCATAGTGGAAAATGCCTGTCTGTCTAAGACACAAAAAATAAATACATGCAGAATTTATTTAAAAAAAAAAAAAACAAATCTGCGAAAATAAAAATACTATAAATCGAGTTCTCTTTTTCGAGATAAGTTTGAAAAACAATAAACAAAAAAATGGACTGTTTGTTTGCTCTAATGGGAAGAATGCGAAACCGCGTGATATGAATCTCCAAAAATTCTAATTACACCGTTGTTGAGCAAGATTTTCGTCACGCACGTCGTTTACGGAAGAAATTGCAACGTGAAATTGCTCCCAGCGAGCATCCACGCGCGCGAGAGAAAGAAAGAGAGAGAGAGAAAGAGAATGTTATGCATCGCATGTCGCGCGCCGTATAATTAAACCACGATATTTTCACCGAATACAAAACATGCAATTATCCCATCTGAATTGCATACAATACCGCGCTTCTTAATACCGAAACCTACGTTACATTATAACGAAGCTTATGGATAACACACGCCGCGACTGGCTAGTCGCCGTATAATCTTCATTTCCTTCGTTTACGAACCTGCGTAAAGAGTATATACCAGAGAAAGAGAGAGAGAAAAAAAAAGAGAGGAGATGTAGAAATATTACAGCCATTTGAAATTATAACACATGACCAACGTTATATAAATTACGTTAAAAGCAAGATAATATATTTACCGTAATTGAGATTTTCATCTGCACAAATGATTTCTTAATTATTCGTACACACTTATACGTGCCAACACAATCGTCGAAAAAACTTTATACGATTACTTTATTTCTAATTTTTTTAATAAAAGAAAAAAAGAAATATGAAAGAAAGACACACACACACAAAGCTTTGTCCTTGCGTGTTTCTGCATTCGCAGAAGCAGCTGCAGGCATGTGAATCGCCGCGATCTATTTTCAGTCTTTTGCCGTGAATCGCCGTCGTCTTGCACGAGGATGCCGCGACGAGTTTTTGCGAAAAGCTCATATTTCTCGGCGCTTCTTTTGTTCCACGCGAGAACCGTCGATATAATTAGAGATCATTTTGTGTTTAATCGCGCGACGCTTACGCTCGCTCCTTCGGAGAACCTGTTCTGTGTTTTTTGTTTTATTATTATTAATTAATACAAGAGAACTCCGCAATAACTCGTCAGTCTGCTGCAGGCAAGCCTCTTACGATCGGGATTTAAAATATACGACGATAATGAAAGGCTGTATTGTGATCCTTTCGACATGTTTCTTTAATTTTTATTCTCTCTTGATATATAAAATTAAAATCATTTGCTGATTGTCTTTCCAAGCAAAAGACAGTGTTAGATTTTACGTACATATGTTTTAATCGTTATTTTATTATCAATTAAATCTCTGCCAACCTCCGATTATCCGTCGATAATCTCTCCGGTTCGCGATCTCATTCATTTAAGTATCACGTAACAGAATGTGCACTACTTGCACAGTCTTCGAATATATATCTGACGTCTCGGGTTTGTTGTCGCGAGTGTTAACGCGATTAATAAGTGCGATAAAACGGTGCCAACAATATGCGCGCGGATATGATCTCTCCCGATCCTGTGTAACAAGCCTCGTCGCACAATGCTCACGCTTCCCGATGGCGCGACCAGATACACTTAAAAACTTCATTGTGAGGACTGAAAAAGAACAAGGACGCGCGCGCGCGCTCCTCGTGCGAATTTACACGTTCGATAAGTCGCGAGATGTGCGCGCACGAAACTTTTAACACACTCGTTGCATCGCGCGACAATTATACACTTAGCGGTTTGCCGCAAATGAATTTCAAGCACGTGAAATGAATTCTAAACGCGCGACTCGCCTGTTGCGGTTTTTTATCACACGCGAGATCTCGCGTTGTGTACCGTGGCTGTGTTTTGTAACGAGTAGATAAATCCGTGCATTCGTCTCTAATTACGTCCGATGCGCCGTTGCGCCACATGTTGTTCCGTCAATATTGCGATATACACCTAAAGCCGATTCGACACTTGAATCTCGATTTATCACAAGAAAAAACTTGACGTTCAGATTACACGAAGGAAGAACTTTAACCTGGCCCTTCGTAAATAACCTATCGAACTGGCAAGTCACTGGGGTATTATTTTTAGAAAAAAAAATTTTTATCAAGAAATGGACATTCTATACATTTCTTGTAAGCAACACGCAGTTAATTTGCCTAAACAGGATATTGTGTACAATTTTTCGAACGTATTTCCTTGAGCAAACTTGAACTTCGACCCGTGAAAGAAATGGTCAGGTGTCGTTCGTTTGTAGGACTGCCAACGTAATAAAAAAAAAAATTAAATGGAAATTCACCGCAAGAAGAATAGCCGCAGCCTGCATAAATTATCAATCGCTCGCTCGCGTGTGTTGTACCGCGGAGTATTAATTTATTCTACGCGTATCGAACGCGTGTGTCAATATCATCGTTCGCTCGCAACGACACGAGCGCAATAAAAATTGTTTTCTCTTTCATTCGTTGTTTAATCAATCGTTGTTTGTTGCTCTGTTTTCAGGATGGTGCTGGTGGTGGGCGGGGTAGTTCTGCAGGAGGAGATTCCTGCGGACAGCAGATCTCTGTATGCGGCCCATCCGGTGTATCGCGAGAGCGCGGCCCAGCTGCACTCAATGCCGGCAAAACTCGTCGGCCCCGTGGGCCTGCTCTACGTTCAGCAGCGGGAAATGGCCGCGACTCTGCCGCACGACAGTAAGTGCATCTTAGCACGCTATATTGTTGTGGTGGTAAAAATAATTTAATCGGGAAGAAGAACGTAAGGGAGATAGATATAGATAGGGAGAGAGAGAGAGAGAGAGAAAGAGACAAAAAAAATTTTCATATAATAGAAAAATCATATTACACGCACAAAAAGTAATTCACTCGAAATGTGCGTGATTTCGACAAGAACAATAAATCTCGCGATAATAACGAGACATTCCTGCGTTATCATGTAATTTATTACGATCGTCGTCCTCAAGCAATTTTGTGGCCATTACACTCGGGGAAAACACATGTTGAAAAAACAAAAAAACAGATAAAACGTACGTAGAGTTATTTTAGAGATAGAACTGAACGATCTCTTCGTACATATATATATAATGAAAACACTGATGATTAGGCACGATATGTAAAATCAAATAAAATATTCTACATTACGTACGATTATGTTAATTTTATTTTATATTTATATACGATCTTTTTAAGTGATTTTCTATCTATTTACTCTTCTTGAGAATATGCAGTCGAATTGCTAAATTTGCTTTCCAAATTATTTTATTTGCGCCAAGAGAAAGTTTGCACAAATATTGTGATGCTGTCCTCTTCTATCTCTTTAAAGATGAACAAAATTCTCAGAAAACAATCTCTCTTTCTCTCTCTCTCTTCATCGAAAGGACATGTTACTGATGTAACAGTCATGCGATCTCGTGTTATCGTCTGTCGACGAGATATCGAATTGTGTTACCGGCTAATTTTTACCGCGCGATATCGCACAGGATTGACGCAACGTGCCATCTTTTACCAGCTGTACGCGAGATTACGCACTTAATTGTGAAAATATATATATATATAAAAAAAAAAAAAACACTCGTGCGGAGTTGATAAGTCGACGGAGCGCAGTATCGCGCGTTATCGAGCGATTGTAAATTGCAACTCGGTTTTTTTTCCCAGTCCAATTTAAAAATAACGAGAGACGCGATTCGTCAATAAAGCTGTACGATAAATACTTTACCGAAACTTATTATCTTTTTTCACCGTGTTGCTCCATTCGATCTGGATGAATCTGGTAATGTTTCGCAAGAGAAAAAGAGAGAAAAAGAGAAGGAAAGAGAGATTCGCAGCGTTTTTTTGTTTTTCATATTAAATCTCTATCGGCGGTCTTTTTATCAGGACGTTACATAAAAAGCAACTCGTTACTCGGAATTTTATATTAAAAATATGCAAAAGATGATTTATTGCTTCGATTCCACAAGCACAAAATCGCGTTCCTCGCGTGTACGTATCTAAAAAATTCTTATTAATTCCTTATTAAATTCTTACTAATAATTATATTCTTACTAATAAAAAGATAAAGAAATATATATATGTTTCTTAAGCAATATAAAAAAATTTATATTTTTTATATAATCAAGGAAAGTTACGATTGCAACGGCGAACAGTTTTAACAATCTACACGGTCTTTTCAGAGCTCGACGTTTGCTCGCTGCTGCACTAACCGTACATGTATTCTTTTTCCCTTTCACAGAAAACGTAACCATCCTCGGTTCGGACGACATGACCACGTGCATAATCGTCGTCGTTAGGCATTCCGGTAAGTATATATTTGAATGTACAATCGCGGTTCGTTATAAAATAGTTACATGTAAACGATTGTGTGTAAATAGCTCGCAATACGGTCGGTGAAAAAAAATTAAAGATCGGGATAACGTCACGACAAACAAACACCGACGATTGGTCTCACGTCACTGGAAAAACCTTTAAATTGTAGTTTATAAGATGTGACATAAGATGTCGTCAATTTTAAAATGCACAACTTTGAAATAAAAAAATATTTTCGAAAAACTAAAGCCTTCTTCAAAAGCTGTGACGATGATCATTTTGCTGCTTCGCGCTCTTGAGGAAAAAAAATAGCTGATTCCAATTCATATTCACATAGTTATTTGAACGCTAATCTCTTACGATATCACAAGCTGAAACAGCTTCGAAGAAATAATTGCGATTTATCTCGCGCGGCTTAGAAAAATCCATCTTTCATACGCAATTCTCTATAGAATATTATTGTGCGCCACCGGAGCAAAGTGCGTAATAAATGTTTATTCTTCTGCCACATCTCACGCACGTGGAAAAAAATAACATTATTACAAAAGTGTAGCTCAAGGATTTTTCAGTCGCGCGAAGAAAAATAAACGCGACCCCGCGCGAGAGAGAACATGAAAAATGTATGAAAATTTCTTATGTGCGTGTCCACTCCCGTAACAAGCACATACGTTTTCCGTCCGACATTTATAACTATTTATAACAGATATAAATCACGGGGCTTCATAAACGTTACTTTTCCGAACAATAACGTATTTCATCTCGCACGAACGAGCCCATCATGTGTTGTGCCGTACACAACGCGTCGTGTATATCTCGACAAAACTATCCCGAGATACGTTCGTTCTCCTTAGCTTTCTCCTTGCCAGGCCAACGGCGACATTGCATCGCGACGCGAAGCTGGGTGTCTCCGATCGTCTTTAAAAGTTGCGCGTGAATAACGGCCGTGTGGTAGAAAGTACGACGTCGAAAGTACGTAATTACAAGCGACAGTTGGCGAATGTACAAAAAGTGCGATTTTATCTCGCGCCGAGATTTTTTCCACGTTGAAATCAAGAATTTTCTACTCGGATTTGATTACATTTCTAATTAATTACATTAACGTTATTACATCAACGTAATTACATTAATATACAATAGGAAAAAAAAATAAAATAAAATATGCAAGAAGAATATACACAAATGTTTATGCAATGCGTCTGTACATCTCGGTGAGAGTTCGTTCTAACTGCTATCTTCTGTTTCATTCCGTTCTTATCGTCAAAACACGCGGCGATAAATCGCGTCGGACACGCGCGATTCTGCGCGGAATCGTTTTCAGCAGATCGCTGCGCAACGTGAGCGCGCGTCTTCGGTCGTTTTCGTTCGATGCAATAAACAGCGAGAAAGGCCCCAACGCTCGCTCGCGATAATGAGCATGCCGCGGTAATTAGCGAGTCGGCCCCGGTAGCGGCGTTCAAACGCTTGAAAATTAATTTTCCTCTTAACCGACGATATTATATTCTTTCCAAAAGAGGCGAAGTGTAACGATCACAAAAGGAGATATAATAGCTTTGAAGATAATTTTCATTGAGGTACTTTGAAACTTTTCTCGGCTGATTTTTTAACACTGACATAAACTTATATTGCCTTTACTCGAAAGATTTCTCGATAAAATTTGTATTATCTTAATATATTAAGTCCTTACTTTATTGTTTTATATTTTAAAATTATACGCGAACAATTATTTTGCTAATCTGATTGTTTCCGAGATTTGATCGCGATTTTTCAAATAAAACTTGTCTAATAAATTTTCTCTATATTTTTGAAGAAGTAACAAATACTCGAATCATCGTTGACTTCAATATCGTGAGATCAAAGACAGATTCCGATTGTTATCTCTTTACTTTATTTGGATTACAGGTTCAGGCGCTGTAGCACTGGCGCATCTTGACGGTTCTGGAACAGAGGACGCCGCTGCGTCGATGATCCGAAGGGTAACGGAACTCTCCATTGGATATCCCGCCGTGGAAGGCCGCTTAGAGCTACAACTCGTCGGCGGTTACTCCGATCCGAGAAACTATTCCGAGGAATTATTCTACAATATACTTTGTGCGTGTAAAACAAAAATATCTATTTTTGCTATAATATCGTTGTTGTTTTTCTCAGTACCACGTAGAATTTGTTTTTCGAAAACGTCAGACGTTTTTGGCTTACTGTGCGCGCGGATATGACGCAAATAAAATGATCTGTTCGCTTTGCTCGAGATAAAACCAGAGATAAAGACTTTATGTCGCAACGAAATTTCTCGACAATTTATTTACTCTCAGCTCGATATTAAACGCGTCCAATAAATAAATCAGACTTGTTTTTCAAACGATCTCATAACGTAAAATTACGTACATAAAAATGTATTTATTTACCGACCGGAAATAAGCGGAAAACTAAACTGGATGAAAACAATCGCTCTAAATTAGAACGGAAATTATATTTCGCCTCGACGACGTTTAACGAGTCGATCATCTTCCAGCCGCGTTTCACAAGCAACCGGTAGAGATCGACCTGACGTTGTGCTGCGTGGGCGAACTAAATACCACTGTGAGAGGCGGGATTCACTGGCCGGTGATCTACGGTATCGGTCTGAACGTGAAGACGGGCGAGATCTTTCCCGCGAGTTTTCCCGACAAAGGCCCGGATCAGGCATTGAGGTGCGCCAGACAATTGACCGGAGGTCAGCAGGTGCGTGTATGCGAAAATATTTACATTCGCAGTATTCTCGTATATTGCCGAAGAGATAAACTGATGATTAATTTAATCGAGCCACGTCATAATTTGCTATGTAAATAAATCATAGTTTTAGATATAATTTATATGCCCTTCCCACTTACACATGTGTGTTACTGTACATAGTATTATTTTGATTAAGCGTCAAATTTCACATTGCATATCGTACAATTTTTCGTGAATGTTTTCATTGTGCGCACACAGGTTTTGGATATATACGACTACACTCTAGGATTACTGAGAATCGGACCGTTCAATTATGATCCTCTGCGAGGCGTGGATCTCTGGCTGGCGCAGTCCGATCAATTTATTCTACAGCACTTGTCAACGTCCCCGGAAGTTGAACAACCACATTTCGTTGCACAGGTAATGATTATCTTAATAATTAATAATAACGTAAACTACTAATTGTATAGTTTATAATATGAGAAAGTTGAAAAAAGCTAGCAGCTACTGAATTATTGTTTCAGGTGCGAGCGACGCTTAAGTATATTCAGGACAATCAATTTCCGGCTGTCACCGTCTTCCGGGATAACAAACCTCATTACTACCGCCGTGACGAGACTACAGGTTTCTGGCAACCGATGCGATACTAACTTCAGAAAAGCTGAAGATTCGATCAAGCGTTTGCACACAGAAGATCGTTCGCGGCGAAGTTCACAATGTCAAATCAATGACGAGATGCGTACGTGGAGCAGGATGATCAAATCAAGGAATGTTAAATCAAGTTACACGAATTTAGAGCAGCGTCTTTGGGAAGTCGCGACACATCGCCGTCAAGTTTTAAAACCTCCAAAAGTCTCGCGAGCGTTCATAGAAGCGTCCATAGATGTGTGTTCTCAAAACGGATTGTTCGATATATTTACGATTAACGAGCAAATTATATACGCCGACAGAAGTCGGCGTATATAATTACAGTCTTTGTCCGGCACGCAATTATCTGTGATTGACGAGAAAAGTCCGGGAAGGAAGTCGTAAGATCGAGTCATTGAATATAATCGAAACGATCGTATAATCAGCGTTCTCTCCGGTCTTCGTTCACAACAAAAGACGTCTCGCGAGAGTTGCATAAAACGCAAATCAATAATATTTAAAATGTTATTGTCGATTTGTAATATTCACAATATCTCTATTGTCACGAAATCAGGCGAAAAACAAAGTCCTGGAGAAATAAAAAGAATGATTTCGAGACACAATTTTTCCGAACAAAGTTTCTCAATATGCCGAAACGCTGAGTAATGCGTGTTCTTTTTCTACAAGTTTTTTATCCGGTTCACCGATCGATGCGACACAACAACCATGTTGAAAGATTTTTTTTTCTAGAGAAGTAGAAACGGTAGAAAGAAAATAACCTGAGAAAATAATCATACAAGATCGTGCACAAGTAAGGATATGTATTAAAAACATCTCTTTCTCCTATTTATTATACATTTTTTATATATAGATATTTTTAGAACGTACTGAAAGTGAAAAAAAAAATTTTACGTATTATTATATGAGTGCAGCGCACAATCTCTCTCAGTTGTAAAAAAAAAAAAGCCTGTATGCACTGAGCAAACTGGCATTGTTGAATTTTCTTTTTTTTTTTTTTACTAGATATATTACACACATTATGATATATGAGCAACGATTGACTTAAAGTTCATTGTTATACGATGTCACTAGTTGTATGCGATCGTCGCTTTTCATCGCGTTAAAAATGTGGTCTCTGTCCGCATGCATTGAACTTTCTTCTCAGAGCGAGAAAACAGAAATATGCGATTTCTCGTCGCGCGTTTGATGTCAAGTGATGACTGACCGAAAGTAATTTCGTCTTTACGTCACATGCAATCTTTGTATTAGATTAATCGAACAACAACAGAGAAAATTACATTTGGCACCGAACGCGCGGGATCGAAGCGCGAACTAACATCTTGAGAATCACGTGCAAGTATCACGCGAAGACTTTTATTTTTCTTTTCTTTTTTGTTTTGTTTTTTCTTATCTTGTTCTTTGGATTACGAAAGTTCGAACAACGAATAATTTCGTGCTTGCCATAATAAAACGAAGAAAGTTAAGCGACAAGTAGAAAAACGAAAGTAGAGAACGCGCGATATATTGTAAATAATTTCAGGGTTTTGCCCGAGTCCTTCGGGTGAGGGAAAGTTCCTTTTCTGTTTTTTTTTTTTTTTTTTTTTTTTTTTTTTTCGCAATTCCTGCGAAAAAGGTCGCGCGAAGATTTAATTAGTACTCGTGTAAGAAAACAGCATAGGTTAATCGTCGTTTCAGTAAGCATAATAAGCGCATAATAAGACGATGCAATTCAATCGAGAATAATCGTGTTAACGCCCGATGTTGAAATTTTTACTTGTTGTTAGAAAGCACGGGCGTGCGACTGAAAAATCAAAATATCAAGGCCTTCCCTTACCTGTGGATTCAACGGTTAGAGAGCTAACTATTTTTTCGTGATGCTCGAGAGCGCGGCTTTACAACGAAATTTTCTTTCTATCAATCAGTCGTTTGTGTTTCGTTGTTTGAAACGCGGCAACAGAAAGTTACATAGCATAATGTTACGATTGCACTCTTGCTACAATTATTATCTTTAGTCTTGTTTAACGAATGTATGTGTGACGACGCGCATCTTCGTTTTAAAGCTGCGATCTCGAGCCGCTCGGAGTAATAATGCATAAAGGAAAGGTGCGTCTACAATTTTCCATTGTTCTAGTGATACGTAAGTTAAATTGAAGTTAATATCAATAATAATATTGATGATGATTATAATGATCGTAATGATATCGCTGCTGATGGATAAAGTTTCCTAGAAATATCGAAGAGATATATTTTTACTATATTATGTAAAAGAGCGAATGCACTCGTGTCGAGAGAGGAGCTCGTCCTCTCTCTCTCTCTCTCTTTCTTTCTCTCTGGATCGAACTGACGACCTACTTTATCTTCTCATTCGATCCACGGGAGAAGAAGTGTAGCGGGTGGTTTGCTATTTACTTTGTTGCTTCTGCCAGGAGAGAATATATGGCTTTTCTTGCTTGCGTCATGAAAACTTCTTGGTACAGCAATACCACGGTTAGATTATATATATATTTTTTTTAAGTTTCTCCTCTCACACACGCCGCGCTCTCTCCCCTCTCTTTGTTTTCCCTCTTTCACATCTTCCTCATCCTCTATGAAAACTTTTCCCGTTCGATCTCTATCGCATTCTTTCTCGCGCGTTACGTAAACGCAATCTCTTACTACATATATAATATTATTTGGTGATATATTTATACAATAAACAATGATAGAGACTAAAAGAAACATTTGTGTGTTATTTCAACGATATTACTTCGCAATGTCGCGCGTAAGGTCGACCGTTCGGATGTGTGACAGTCGCGATTAAAAAGTTTCTCTTTGATAATTTTTATCGTATAAATTTTGCGATGATTCCTCGCGACTGCGTACATACACATATGGCGCTTGTAAACAGCACAGGTTTGTTCCGAAACCACCGAACAAACTGCTGCAACAACGTCATTAACAAAGTTGCAAACTGCCATAGTGTGTGTTGCAAACCATTATGTAAGTAAACCGCCGCGCACCGCAAGGAGGAAGAAGCACTCGCGCGTTATCGTCGGTTTTACACCAACGCGATTATTAAAATATTGATTTCGGCGAGTCGTTAGAATCGTACGTAGTGAATTTTTCATAGAAATAATGTTTTCCGAAAACATGAAAAACTGTCGTAAAAAAAAATATGTTTTTCATTTTTTGACGATATATATTCTTGTAGCATTCTGTATTGCTGTAACAGTTTGTGCTAAAACTTATATTTACAAAAGTTAAGTATTACTAAGATTATTATTAACGGTAATTATGATACAAACTAAGCAAAAATCATTTTACAAAACGTTTTTATTGTTTTTCAAAAAAAAAAAATAAAAATAAAACAAGTTATCTGCGCGAACTGTACGATATTTACTCTTTCACACCGTTCGAGCATGTACGGCAAAAACTTTCTATCGAATATGTTGCCGTTAAGAGAACACATCGCACATATACACGCACGCACGTGTACGTATATGTTCTATTGAACGTTAACACGTCTGTATGTATATATGTTGTGTGTATTTGTGTGCGCAACCTATTTCCTGCCAGTTATACAAGTAGCTGCTTGATTGTCAGCGGAAGGAAACTTTCGTTCGGAAAGTTTCGCTTTGAACGACGACTTACAAGTCTTCCGACGAGCAGCGCTTCGACACAGAATCTGAAATCCGCAGCGAGAAGTGATAATCGCGTTGAAAGGTGTCCATCCGGAAATAATATTCGCGTCGGTGAAGATTGGACTATGAGCTTTTGCAAAGCGTAAGTCCGTGACTAAAACCGCGGGAAGAGTCACGGTGTGTTTTTTTGGAAATTCTCGCTTCGTATCGCGCGATTACACGCACGAGTTCTTCTCTTGTTTTTTAATTACGATAAATTACCTACATGTAAAATAAAATTCGAGAGAAAACGAGAAATAATCTCCGTATTTTTTCATTTACTTCATCGTATATTTCAAAATTTGTTTCCACGAAAATAAAGAGAAACGTAAGAATCAAATTAAGGTAGTTGCCTCTAATGTATATTTCGAAAAAGTTTTTGAAAGGAATATTCGATCGGATTAACGAGTTTGCGAAAAATCGAAAAATTTTAGTTATTGACAAGATGAAATACATTGGTATTTATCAGAAAAAGAAAGAAGAAAACACACAGCAAGAAGGGAAGCCCGGAAGAGAGTTAAAGAAGTACAGTTTTATAAAATCCGTAGGCGGAGGGAAGAAGTGATAGACGACGCCGCGCAGACTCCTCGAGAGTAACTCGGGCCTACTCACAGTAGTCAGTGTCAAGCGCTCGTCCGACACGCTCAGTGCCGCCTCCGTCATCGGATCGGTCCGGTTCGTGTTTTTGCGCTCTTGTCGCGATTGTTCCGATTTATTATATTTAAAAGAAATATATCTTAGCCCGAGCAATCCTGCGCTACTTCACGGTGAGTTTTATTTTGCATTCTTTTGATCACAAGCGAATGTATTTTCTCACATTTTTCGAACAGAATCTGACAATTACAATTGTTGGAGACGCGATTTTTAAAATTGAAAAAGAAGAAAACGCAGTAAATTTTATTTAAAAAAGAAAAAAATTTACAAAAATATACGATACCGCATGCTGCCTGACAAAGTTTATTTTCCAGTTTGCATGAAGATGATTTTATTCGTTAAAGAATGACACATTGTTGGAGAACGCGTGCGCGTGCAAGAATTTCCGTATAGTTAACAGTGATAACTCCGTTATGTCGAAAGCAGCTGTTCCATAAATAGAACGAAGAATAAGGCTACTACTTATGCAATTGCAGTTAAAATGCGATCCTTACAACATGTTGCGCTTACGCGGAACATTGACAGTATGTTACCAATTTCACAACAGCTGCTTTCGATTGTTGTACGACGTAAACAAGTTGGGGGAAAAAATAAGTTCGAGAATGTTCAGGAGTCGAATCTGAATTTTCCCACTTTTCGAGCGGGACACTACCAAAATTCTAAGTACAAAACCATCCGAAAAATATCTTACGATTTAAAAAAACCTCAATTCGATATAAATAACATATTTAATTAAAACAGATGTGCGATTTATACTCCGATAATATAACGCGTTTATATATTCACGTTTGTTTCTTTAAAAACCTGATTTTTTCTTCAACTTATGTACTTCGAAAATTACTCGAGTCGTCGTTCGTTATTTAACAACAAACATTTAGTATTTCAATACTTATACGTAAAAAAAAAAAATTGACTAAAATCCGCAGTACTTTCTTATACGCGAGAGGAAATTCATTGGTCAAAGATTAAGTTATCACAAATATTAGATATCTTTTATCGCTCGCGTAGCAAAGAGAAAATTATACTTTTAAGTCGAGTAGTCGATCGTAATATTGTTTGCCGAAGCTATTGCAGCTAATTATTGGAGGTTCGCGTCACGAGATCGCAATCGACTAATTCTCATTTCTTCGTGACGCAAACGGAAAGTTCGTTCTGATTTAACTTTCGCGTTTTTGATCGATTAATTTGCGAAAATAAAAGTTTGCGAGTAAAGAGCGTCATCGATAACAAAATTGTAAAGCGCAATCTAAAGAAACAGCTTATCTTCAATTGTTGCGCCTGAAGGTGACTTTTGAGTTAAAAAACAAAAAGAAAAAGAGATATTTTTCACTCGTACGCGCAACTGCTGTGCGAGAAAACAATTTTTTATTTGCAACGCACACCGTGTTTGCGCACGTATAACGCGAAAACAGAAGTTAACATGGCAGGATAATACAGAAGAGAAAGGGGATGATAATATTTTTAATGTACACGGAGTGCAGTCTTCGGCTAATGCAATCTCTGCGATTTGACGGGCGCACGAATGGAATTATGTATGGCGAAGTTTGTGTAGAGAGAAAGTGCGTTGTACAGATTCTCTGTGCAAGTGCTTCCGAGTGAGAATTAGTCAAGAACGGTTTTCGCGGTGATATGTGCGACAACAAAAGCTGTCGTCGCTCCATTCTCTCGTATTTTACGAATCTAGTTTGTTTGCGAATCATTTTATACGTACATGTATTCGTGCGATATATAAAAAACAAAAACGAAAAAAAAAAAAAAACAATTCCGTTCCCCCGATTTCGTCGATATAATATTTACGAGACAAGCAACGAAGACAATCGCTTTCCACGGTATATAGGCTGTAAATTCTGATCAATTGCGATAAATTTTTTCTAGTTGTGCGATCAATTTTCGCTCACCGCGCTCTCGTCGCAATTTACGATTCTTTTACGTCAGGGGCCGCGAGAGCGACGCTCTATTAAAACGTCTCTTGACCCTATCTTTTCTATCTGCCGGCTTATCGACGCGCCGCGTGACGCGATAATCCATCTCATTCCTCGCGAAGAAGGTGCGATATTAATTTTTTTTTATCACGGTCATCGACTTGTTACTTGCCCTCGCGGACGGGGGCAATTGTCGTCGGCGACGATTCGCGCGCGATCGATACTTAGAAAGATAATAAATATATACATATAAGTTTTATCGTCGCGCGAAGGAACGCGCGCCGGCTCCACGTTTTTTTTTCCCCTCTTGATGAGTATAGCCCTATTATGGGGAAGCGCAGTCAAGAATGACGTATTTAATCGGATTAAGATGAGCCTCTCTCTCGCGACCGCCTATATTTTCTCTCTTCTCTCCGGGGCAAGAAGCGAATAATCGACTTTCAAGATCGACTTCACCCCCTCGGTTTATTGCGGTGCAGCTTGTTTCCCGCGCTACGACGACGCGCTCTTTTCTACTCCTCTCTTCGAGGAAATAGCCACTCTAGCTGTCGTCACATCTCGGTTGAGTTATTAACGGACTCGATATTCCGATCTCACCGCAAAAAAAAAAGCGATAACAAGAGCGTCATTGATCGCGTCATCTTTAACCGATGTTTAATTCGCGTGTTTCTATCCTGGGGCTAAAAAAAAAACACTATCAGTTGTTGTCGCGCGTCAATTAATAAACGTGATGCACGTCAATATTGTTATCTTCATTCTTCCCGCGCGTACACGTTGAAAATCTTGATCTCACACTGACAGGTTTCCGAGGTACGAATTCAATTTTTCTTTCTTAAACTGTCAATGTACTAATGCCTCCCCTCGAGAGGCAAAAGAAAAGCAATTTTGCGAATTAAACTTTTGAAAGGAAGCGAACTTTGTCATTCAATGTAATATCGAGAGATAGCTTTCATTGAAGTTTTAATCCGGCGACTTAATCGCTGAGTTACAACTAATGTGTGTTGAACGTTAAAAAACTTGGAAATAATTTAAAATCACATAAAATTGTCGTTAAGATTTATCGTTAAGATTGAGAAAGAGTAAAGTTAGAGGATAAAAGAGAACGACAGTGATATCATTATTCGGTGTTCCGAAAGAGCTGACTTTTTGCGGCGCGAGGAGATTATATTTTCATTCAAAAAATGTCTTTTTTTTTCCTCACCAGTCGTGAAAACCATTCATCGAAATGACGCGCTTTCTGAAACCCTTACAGAGATTGCAAAACGGTGTATCACGTCAACGGCATTCTATAAAGTTACAAACTGAGTTTAACGAATAGTCTCGTTGCCGGTAGTTTGTCGACAGCGTAGCCTCCTTCACTGAATTTATTCAGAAATCTTTCCGTTCTCGTTCTCGAGAAAAACCGACTTCTCTCTCTCCAACCTATCTGTGAAAAAAACGAATCTCTTCAATTGACGAATATAACGCGGTCTAATAACAACAGTTTGCGTCTCGTCGAGATGAAGAAGCGGAAAGAAGAAATTTGATGCAATGATTTCTCAATTGTTTTCACCAATACAACAATACATGTAGGTACTACGTTTTGTTGACGAGAGAAGCATCTTAATGATTTAATAAAAAAATACAGTAATACAGAGCTCCCTTCGAATTCTTTGAGACCGTAAACTCGAACATTTGCTGTAACGCGGTAACGTTGAATATCTTTTACGCAATGATTAATTTTTTTTGTATCAATAATTCCTTTTCTTTCGCTAATTACACTTTAACGTTTGCGCCTTGAAAAATTTACTCCTTACTTTTTGAATTTCTTCGATTTAAACTCCAGAGAAATTTGCTCATGCAAAATCGAACGATCGAATACAGTCTGTATAATATTGATAACACATTCGATCTCTATGTATACAGATAATAAACGAAAGTGCACGTTAAGCGACTCATTGAAAAATTCACAATGCCGCGATATGCCTCATTTATTCGTAAACGCAGGAAATATAAAACCTCTCTAACTGCTATATAAACGTGAAGGACAATTGCTTTATAAATGTTTTCATTATAGCGTTCGATTTGAATTGCGTATTGTATAATATATAAATTATGGCGCGCGCACGCAATTCGCATCGTTTAACTCGCGCGAAATGCTAATTAAAGTTGCGCACACACCGCCAACGGAAACCCGCGAATATATATACCTATCAGAGGTTGAAAACCAAACTGTTTTCCGTTATTCGCCGCGGGTGATTACGCGATGTTCCGCGTAAGTACAATTCGAGTATGAAAACGTTTGAATTATTTGCGCGAGTTATTCGGCTGTTGAGGTATATTGAAATTCCTACAATTCTGAGCATAGACGGTCGCCGGTGTGTGCCGCGTACGCAGAATTTTTCAGACCGTTCGACGACTGAAAACCGGAAAGTTCGCGAGAGCTGACTCTGTCTTTCTCTCTCTCGTGAAAGAGCACGTAGCAGAATGAATTCCCGTATATCCTGATTTTTTTTTTTTCACCGACCTCTCCGAACAACAGCGTTTTCGCTGCGATAGTTTTCGCAAATCTCGATATTCCGCGAAATTCCCCCGAAGTGAATTTCCCTGTTCCGATAAACCGGACAATTTAAGAGTAGGATATGTGTCTGAACAGAGTAGGGAGACGTTTCGTATATATATGTAGATGCGTATTAAATATATAAATAAATCGATAGAGTAATTGTTATAAATCGGGTTTGCTTCGATTCTTCGATTCCACTGGCGGTAACGCGCCGTTGCCTAAGCGCGAAACAAATCGATAAAAAGGGTTTTTTTTCGTCCGCTTCGCTAAACCGAGTGAAAGGTCCTCATTGACGCGAGCGTTCCTTCGTAACTTTTGCAAAACGTCCTACACGCTCAAACGCTTTTAATTAAACGCGCGCCGCGCTATCACCTTCTGCCGCGTTTGCGCCTCACTTTGACTTAATAACGAATTCGCGCGTGAATTGTCCGATATGCATCTTCGTGTGCCGTCAGAGTGTATATTCAGTTAGAACAATCGGGAAACATCCAATCGAGTTTTGATTTTATTCCCAATTGACTTCGACGTTGTGTGTAGTTTTTGTCTCGATGACTCGAGTTATCGCGATGTTTGGTCAAACTCGATAAAAAAAAAAAAAAAAGCGCTCATATTTATTTTAATACACCGTGTGTATGCATTATATATATCTCACAGATTGATTGATAAAGAGAGTGTATCGAACAAATACGCATCCACATTCTAAATTACCATTTTATTTGTTTACCTCGGTGTAATGAAATATTGAGATATGACGTTGTTTATTTTGCGCAATTTATATCGCAAAACACGACCCGAAGGCAATATTAATATGTTACATTGCGTAAACTAACATTTTGCATTATTTTTTTATAATTTTCATAAATAAATCCAATTCATATTCAGAATGCGTGCAGAATATTTGTTTATATATTCAGCAATTTCTTAAAATATCCGCGAAGACACGAATGGGAATGACGGTTTTGTTTTACAACAACGCACACTCGACGTATTATCCGCTTGTCCATGTCCATGCTGTTCGCGAATACGCGACGCGAATTACATCGACACGTCCGTCCCGCTTGTGAGACGTAAATTAATCTCGCGCTATCACGCGGATTTTTATTATATGCTGACGTTGTTGTTTGCGAACAACGGTGCCGGTCATATTCATTTCGGCGGTGTTTATTTTACTAGCGTCACGTTGAACGATCAACTGTCGCCGCGGTTGTTATAACGCCTCTTGACAAAACCGTGTGGCAGTTCCAAGTAGTCACGAAAACGTAATTACAGTTTGATGACTTACAGGTAATTTTCTCAAAATTACAGCGCATAATCGAACGACACGTAGCGGCACGTGTCTGTGTTAATAACAGCAAGAACACAGGGGAGGAGGAAAGGGAAGGAGATGTTACGTAATACAAATTATAATAAAGAATGTCCGCGTCGTTCGATAATCTCGCATCGGTGAAATTCTAATAGTTACGCGGCCTTTTGTAAATCCGCGTCGCCCGCTTTTACATATAATTTTGCAAAACAACCGGTTCTATCTCTCGAAAAGAAGAGAAACTCGGACGCGAAACTAAAAACTCTCGGGAGAGAAACTCGGCGCGCGAGAAACCGATTACATTACATGGCTCTGTGAATTTCAAGGGAAAATAGTTCGCGTCGTTACTTTCTTGACGATTCCCCCGTGTCGCTCTGCGCGTAAGACCCTATACGCGAGAAACATTGCGAAACTCTGAAATACAAGATTAGGAGATAAAAGAAAATCGCCGCGTAACGATCTTAAATATATCCAAGCAACGCTTGGCGTGTACGCGCGCGTATGTAACTTTTATTTTTATTTATTTAAAAAAAAGTGTACACGATATATCTATGACTCTCTCTCTCTCTCTCTCTCTCCTCGCTAATAATAAGGTAATAACGATCGATATTCGAGTCTAAAGATCACATGCAGCACATCGCGCAATTTTTCTACTTTATTATCTTATTAAGGCAACACCTGACTGCCTTCTTCCTCCCCCCCCCCCTTGTTAAGTCGTTGCGCGTTTTTTTGCGCAGAGGAAATTCGCGAAGTGCAGGTGATTAATGGCCACTACCGGTTTCCTTGAACCCCTCACGGTTTTGCTGAGGTTTTCTCCTCTTCCGATAAAAATGGAAACGTCGATAATGCTGTCGGCAAAAAAACAGCGAGAAAAGCTAGGAAGCGGACGGTAGGTGAATCGGGGGAACACGCGGCAACGCGAACCCCCCAAGATTGAAGCTCCTCCCGTACATCTATCCGGAGCGCGGACCAATCGGTCGTATTGTGTCTCTACCGTTCCACTTGTTAATCTCGGATAGAGCTTCATTCCCGGACGGGTGTCGATTTCTCGCGAGCCGATTTCTAAAAACGTCTCCCGCGGATTCTTATTCCGATTTTCATTTCGCGCGCGTCTCACCGCTTTCTTTCGCATTTATTTATAATAAAATAACTATCACAAATAAAACACATTTCCCTTTTTTTATGTAAAAAAATAATATTCTGTTTTAAATACAAATAACGCGTATTAACACACTCAAACTCTTTAAGTTTTCAAAAAAGATACTTAGAAATTTACAGTAATAAAAAAAAAACCTCGTCGCGCTTTTTACATAATATGTAATTTTTTATTTAACAAAACAATTTAGACGTACAAGATGACTCACTTGCGTTATCGTTTAAAATAAAGAAATGAAAAAAAAAAAACGTTAAGTAACGCGAGTAGGGAAAGAATGGTGTAGCTACACGCAACGGAAAGGAAACCCATATGACTGCTCGAAGAGGGCGCAGAAAAAACGCTGCGGTGCAATATCTGCTCTTTAAGGAAGGAATACCGGGGCAAAGGAAAACGTGTTCGGCTTCGTTCGCAACGGTCGGTCGCGATAAACCTCAGTGGATTATGGCCGGTCGAGCTGGAAAGAAATAGATCAGAGAGGATTTCGCGTGGCAAATACGATTTACTCGACCTGCGACGATCTCACCTTATTACGGCAAGCGAACGCCTATTAGAGATTACACGTGGACATTCGCATGACTGCTAAGTTCTAGTTTGCTCGTCGAGTGAAAAACTTGATTTGTCCGCGCTATTTCGTGGGCGGACAAAAAAGTATTATATATTGAGTGACGGAAAGAAGTGTCCCTACGTAAATGATATCCCTATATTTATCTATTTGTTCTTGGTAAAAAAAACTCCAATTGTGCGCGCGATCCAACAATTCTCTGTGTGCGTTCGGCAAACATTTTCTTCGGTTTTTATTATAATTATTGGACGAGCTTCTTTCTCGCGTGCAATCGAGTGTGTTTTACCGCTCGATTCTTCGGACAGCACGTATAGGAATATCTTGCTTGTAGAGAATTGCGTCGCCTCACAGCACCTTTTTTATTTATATATATATATATATATATATATATGTGCGAACCTCGTTTGCTAGTCATTATAATTTTCTTTCTCTGTTCTCTCTTTCGCTTCTTTATTTTTTTTTTTTTTTTCGCAAAAGCGAATTCTATTTTACAAGACGCTCGGAGTCTACACTAAACGGCGTAGCTCTATATCTCATCCCGTATCATCGACTTATTGTTAGCGTAGTTTTGCTAACGAACTGTAACTAGTTGAGATCAAGTTCGGACGGTAACGGCTTTCTTCGCGTCTCCGGAGAACGGAATCTTTCTATCTGAAAACGCATTAGTTAATTGTAAGTCTGAGAGAGAGGAAGAGAGAGAGAGAGAGAGTCTCGTGGGAAACATTCGACCTATGCACTTTTATTGGACGTACTCGAGAAGTTAATACAATAGTTCGTATTTAAAAGGAGTCACTTTAGAGACTAAATGAGAATCACACGCTCGTATTGTAAAAACAAGTAAATAGATCACAATGTGAGGTCACTATCGAGCAAAATTGATGTAGTCA
>QVOA01021277.1:0-10165 GCA_014825685.1 Pseudomyrmex cubaensis
TTTGTTCAGTTATTTAAAAGTTATGTGTTTATTGTGTTAATGTAATATTTCTTAGAAGATTACTTTTTATTGCAATAAGTAGCACGATTTACATGTTTTTAACAAACTTCGTTTTTATGATTATAATATTATAGCTATACTGCCAATTTTAACCTGATTGAAGTGTATGTTTAGTCATACATTTTTGATAGTATATATAACAGTTGACGAAGCTAGAAAATGATACTGAGTGTATTGATTTCGATTATATCACATAAAATCATATTACATATACAATATGTACTTTTTATAACGTGTGCTGATTGTGTGAAACTTTTAGTGTAACAATTCCGTATTTACAGTAAGAAAGAAAATAAACAAAGCATATACCTACGTATATTGTTATTTTATTACGTATATTGTTGTACACTTTCACGCAAACTAATGATATATGTTTCGGATCTAAATGTTACACTACAATAATTCAGTTATTCATATTTTTGAAATAAATTGTACATTCTATGTATACATGCATATGCATGTGTAAATTGTAATTACTGCGGCTAAGTCTACTGCACAGCGCGCGCAACAAACGCATAGTATCTCCAACCTTACATTTCTATACGTTTTTATTTTAATGGAGATGATCTAGCAAATGACTAAATGAAAGTGCTATCTTATCGATCGATTTGATTCTGATACGCGCGATGCGTGCGCGTTCTGTCTCACGCGTCGATTCGATATTTCGATTCTCGAAATATCGCTCGTTTCGATATACTCGGGAGTGGGTGGTAACGGGCAGTCGAGCGGGCAATGCGGTGTAGAACTTTGTTCAATTTCGTCCCGTATTTCTCGCGATTGCTTCGTCTGGCGCACAAATAGAAGCAATACGTATGTGTCGCGATGTATCAAAAGTTCGAAATGATACATAATTAGTGTCGCGCATTCGCGAGTAACGGCTAGTCGGCGAGTTTTGGCGAGAGATTGTGTCACGGTCGCCCGCGCATCCGCGAGGCGCGCCGCGCGCAGGACACAAAATGGCCGACGCGTGACACGGAATAGAGGTACGTTCGACTTGTCTCGTCGTTTCTGGCTATTATTGTCGTCTCGCGAACAAATATCGGTAGTGCGCGTGTGTTGTAAGATGTCGGACATTTAGATGATCACGTAATTAGCATCGTGTTACTCGTGAGCAACGCTAATCGTTGAGCATAACGTCAAAATTGTTACGCGGCCGGTCGCGTTCGCGCGCCGCGACAAAACGCAAATTGTAGCAAGCAGCATCGGAGTTTCAGACGACTATGCAACATCAGTATGAAGCAGTAATTAGTACGTTTTAAAAAATATTAAAATATTTATTATTTATGTATACAATAATGTATATACATCACATGTATTTGTTGAATATTAGTTTAATTGTTTTTATAGTTGTTGTTTCAGACACGGATTTTCTACGAAGATGTGCGGCACCGGAGGAACCGGTTCGGGCAGTCGGATGCTGACGCAAAGGTATGTCTCATAATTATTTTATCGATTTTTGAGAATAATTTGCAAAACTATCGTGTAAATTAATTTGCTTAGAAAGTTACGATATATTTGATGTTCACAAGTCGTTTTTTCTCTTACATTTAACAATAAAGAACATTTTATTTTTGTTATAGGCTAGAAGATAAGCAGCGCTGGGTATGTACACTTTAGGGTGCTTTTTTGGTGGTGGTGTGAAATCGGTGCAAATCGCGTGAGTTTTGTTTATTGTAAGACATTGAACAGCATATATTTCAGTATCAAAATAAACCGAAGCACACGTTTCGTTGTTAAAACAAATTTTTTACTCAAATCGTACAAGTATAGAAGTGTTTCTTTTATTAGATATTATTCGCGTTTTTTGTCAAGATTTTATATCGTTATATCTTAGACAAATTCGGTGGTAATTAAAATATGTGGATTTTAAAAAAGTGTGAACTTTAGTGGAATCGCAATTTCACGTGTGTGTTGCGTGTATTTCGCGTCTTCCGCGCCGCGAGTGAAAAAGTGTTATGTGACTACGTGGGACAACGCAGAGACTGCTGGTCCACTTTCAGGGGAGAGGTTTGGCAGAGGAAGACGCATCGATGGACAACGAGGGGACCGTATGAGTCAAATATGAGTCACAAAATCATATTTTGTTATGTTTCTTTTAGCTAAAATTGTTTATCTATAGTATAAATTTCACAGCTATGTTTATTGTACAATTATCAAAATATAACTTATAAACTTAATTTATTCTGATTCTGATCTCTTATGAAAATATTGTTTCTATTGATGTAAAGTTTATATAAGAAGAATTCATGTAATTCATATAAATACATAAATGTATACATTCAATATAACTAAAAGAAACAGAAAAGTGTTGTATCGCATGAATAATGTCCGCATATATTATCGCACTGATTTCTTGATAAGAAAGAGAGTAGAGAGAGTGAGAGAGACTCTTAGAAATAGAGATAGATATTCCTAAAAAAGATGTTTACAAATAGAAAGAGATACTGATAGATTGGAATAGTTAGAAATATGTAGGGATCGATAGAAACACAGGGATTGATAAGAATATACATAAAACAGAACATTTTGTAATAAGAAAATATAAAAATACTCAGTTCGATTCTCGATTCTCGAGATATCGAATCAGCAAGACAGAAAAGAAACCTGTTTTATCAAAGTACGCTTGCGCAGAAAGCGACTCATCTGACAGCATGGTAGGGTAGAAGTGAACTTTCACTATGATCTGACAGCACTGTGTAGCACTGCTTGACGGCTGGTTTTGTACACGTCAAAAGTTGATCAAATTTGACATGAACATGAACGGTCAACCATTGGTAGGTTTGCAAAATAAATGTCAACAGTTGTGCAACGATAGAAACTTGTAAAACAGAAGTATTCTGTCAGAAATTGTTTCCACAAATCACCAGTAAATTATATGACAAATTATATGATATAACCTAACATTCTATTAACTTAGAGTTTGCACAACTTTCTATTGCTTTATGTGACATATGCACATGTTTTATGATACAATTTAATATCTTCTAATAAGTAAATATTCAACTTATCAATTTAGGAACCTACGTTATACACAGTCAAGGGAATGGCCATCCTCGACAACGATGGCAACAGGATACTAGCCAAGTATTATGACAAAAATGTATTTCCAACGTCAAAGGAACAAAAAACCTTTGAGAAAAATCTGTTCAGCAAAACTCACAGAGCAAATGCAGAGATCATCATGTTAGACGGCTTAACATGTGTTTATAGGAGTAATGTAGATTTATTTTTCTATGTGATGGGCAGTTCCCAGGAAAACGAGGTTTCCACAATACAATTGTTAAATACTTTGAAACTATTACACACACATCTCACATGTGTTAACATATTATCTTCATTCTAGTTGATTCTAATGAGTGTTTTGAACTGCTTGTATGACTCTGTCAGTCAGATTCTCAGAAAAAATGTTGAGAAAAGAGCAGTATTGGACAGTTTGGACATAGTGATGCTGGCAATGGATGAAATTTGTGACGGAGGGTAAAATAAAATGTGGAATGTTGTTTTCTAGATTTTTTTTTATTCGGACAACATTGTGTGATATTATTTTTTTTTTTCAGCATAATTCTTGATGCAGATGCAACAAGTGTGGTGCAGAGGGTAGCATTGCGAACAGATGACATTCCACTTGGGGAACAAACAGTTGCACAGGCAATATGCCTTATTTGATTTATTCTAATTTATTTAAACTATACACACACACACACTGTATATACACACGTGATGATTTGGAATTATGTATGTGACAATTGTTTTTCTTTTCTTGTTTTTAGGTATTACAATCGGCTAAGGAACAGCTTAAGTGGTCATTATTAAAATGAATAGTTTTATAAAGGTTTCTTTTTGTAATTCTAATATATAAATGTGTACATGTGGAACATTCATATTATATAAATACTGAATATTTTCTTGTTATTATCATAGAAAATTAAGACACAACATGTCTACGCAAAAATATACATATATCAAATTGATTTAATTTTTGTGTTTTTAAATAAAAAATATAAACTTTTTGTTAGAAAAATACTTTTTAATTAAAAGAGAATCATTCTCTGTCTCTCTCGCTCTCTTTCTCCAGCACGTAATTTCTTGTTGTATTCTACATTATCACGAATTGGTATAAGTTTTTGAACAAACAGTATTTACTTTCGTCATTCCTAGATGGTACCACTGATGTAAATCTGAGATGGTCCGAGTTTCTAGATCTATTTCTTTTCCTATATACGTTGCGCTTCCTAAATTCAAAATTAAAATGACAAAGATACATAACTAAGCATCTTGAAGAGAAAAAAAATAAAGGAAAGGTATAAAAAGTGCAACTTGAAGAAAAAACTTGAATAAAAAAAGTCGTCTCAGTTTTGCAATATAGAAGAATTTGTAGAATACGACTAGAAATGAATTAAAAATTAGAACGTTGTTACTTTTTGATAGTTTAGATACTAGTATGTTTATATTATGTTTTTTTTTTATGTAATTACGTGCGTACACGCACAATATTTCTAATGAAGCTTCGGCAATACTATGTCCGCAAGTGCCGTGCTGCTTCGCGCGAACTTTCTTTTTTTCTTTTTTTTTTTTTTTTTACACGACCCCATCAGTGTTTACCGACCCCCCTTCCCTCCAGGGAAATTCAGCGAGCGTCGGTGGTCGAGCGTAGTAGGGTGAGAATGCGGAGGTTCGGAGAAACGCGGCGCAGGGATAGGATATTCTCCGTTTATTCGACGTCACGTGACGAAGTCGTGGACGACTCGTTTCGATCGCGTCCGTTGGTTACTCTTTCATCGGCTTCCTCCGCGCTGGGAATTTTAAATTTGATTACAAACTCTCTTTCTTTCTCTCTCTTCCGTTGCCCGAACGCGCGTTACCCGCCATCCGTTCTCGCTTCTTTTCACCGTGGCGTATTTCCGCTTCTCCTCGTTTTCACCCTCTCTCGAACAACCCTCTCTCCACCATCGCGCGCCGCTCTTTCTCGCACATTCGCCCGATGAAAAACTCCCGTCGCTCGATCGCGACGGAATTATTGGCCGGCCGGCTTTATTTATGGCGTTCATTTTCCTGGAGATTGCGACTAGAATACAGTCCGTCTTTCGTCGACGTGCGCCATTTTTCTCTTTCTCTTTCTCTCTCTTCCCGTGTCCTCTCTCTTTTTCATTTCACTAATTATTCACTCATATATTGTTATTGCAGAAGAAAGTCTTGTTTGAAAAACAAGATTACATTTTCTAATTATGTATTTCGATCTTACATGTACATCTGAATGAGTTTTACACGTTCTTCTCCATGTTTATTAACGGTTTTAATTGTATATGTGCATTTTTTAACACTGATTTCTGTTGTATTTTTTTCAAGTTCTAAGGAATGATCTTCGAGGATCTTCGTTTAATTGTTTTCGTGTTTCGTTCACGAATTTCTATTTTAAATAACTCCGTCTATCTCCGAACTGCCCCTATTTTGGCGTTTCATCAATTTCTTTTTTTTTTCCTCGTGCCACGTTCGTATCACCTTTTTCGAGCTCGCGCGACCCGTCGATACGCGATTTATGACCCGTCAAGCCAGGGACGAGTAGAACGTTGATAACGACGACACTTTGACGAGAAACGCATCTCGTTTTCTCTTACTAGCAATGGAGATTAATTCCGGATGCGCGCACACACGCGTTCGCACGCGCTCTGTACGTGTGTATCATCTTCCGGAATAATTACACGAGCGTTTTTGTGTATTCCCGGGACGAAACGAAAATAGAGGGGGCGTATATTTTAGGGTTAAATAGCGATTGACTGCAATTATAAAGATTAAATTTTTTTTAATCTTGAGAAAACAATCTATAAATTTCATTTTTTTTCTTAATCTAAAAACAAAGAATCCAGTTGCAAATAAAGTTGCAAATCTTATAGTTGGATCATTTTCGATGCCGTTTACAATAGTTGAAACTGACGGGTAGATTATTGAGCGCACGATCGATTCGCTCCCCGCCCTGTAGCAAGAACGTTTCCCGGAGTTTTCCTGAGTTTTGCGGCTTGCATGTAGAATATAAACCGTGCACCGTGAAAGAGAAGCTCTCGTAAATCAATAACTCGCGACGGCGAGCGGAGTCGCGACGGCACATGCTCGAGAATGTGTTAAACCGCGTCCGTTAAACGGGATTCTGAAATCCGATCGGATCATCCTCTCGCTCCTAACGTCTCGCGTGTGCGCGCGCGCGCGTATCCCGCCGGTGTGGTCCAGGTGTCTGGCAGGGGCAATTAAACGTATAAACGGCGGGAATTAGCCGCAAGAATTGGCCCGGCTCGGGAAACGGGAGGCGCTTTCAATGGATCCCGGGTATCAGGGCCATTTAACACGATGACATCCCATTTACCACCCCCGCACAAAGACCACCGGTTATACAGACACTGCAAAGCCCCGGAAACCCATATGTCAGCACGTGCTGCTTCGCTCCAGAGGCGGCGGAATCGCTTTCTTTTATGAGCCTGGACGCGGTCGGACCGCAGGAACAACAAACCGGTCACCGCGCGCGTCGTTGTATAAGATTGACCCCCACAATTGGATAATTATCCGCAGGGCGATAAACAATTTCTCTTCGATTAATCTTCCGCCGTCGTTAACTCCGTATAATGGCACTTCGGATTTGTCGACGCGAACACTAGCGCGTGATAATAAACCACGCGTAAATCTATTTTATAACAGTTCGACGCTGTGAAAAATACATTTAACTGCATTTTGTGTCTTTTTTTCCGTGTATTTTATTGTTTATAATATTTATTCGAATCTGGTAACACGAGAAACAGTTGCAAAAATATGTGAACTGCAATTTAACTTGGAATACTGTGTGTATTATTTGTGTACAATTTATTTATTTGACATTGAGATATTATTCATTTCCGGACTTTCTTTTCTGGGGGACATCTCGCGCGAAAAGAATACAAATAGCACTCATTTGTAATAATCTTCGAACGTATTGAGAAAATTCTTCTTATATGTAGATCTTATAGATTTTAAGTTTTTTACACAGGATGTCTCTTTCTCCGTTATAGAATACTCACACATAACTGCATGTTAAACTTTTACACACAATAAATAACCGTAAAGCAATAAATGTCAAAATTAAAAGTCACTTTTGCAAATCTTCCATTATTTTCGTAAAAAAAAAAATGAGAGATATTAATCTATGTAGTTCCAAAAATGTGGTCGACTAAAGAGACCGAACTTTCGTCGGCGCAACCGTCTATTCTTATGCAAATAAATCCATTGAGTGATTTAAAACCAGACAGTTTCCGATTCAACTTTCTTCTACTTTGAGTGAGGTAATTGTTTGAGTGAAAGGCAACCTAAGAGAAATTAATTTAAACTTGACTTTTTCTTTCTCCTGGTTCTATTCTCACATGGATAATTTTTATTCAGTGATTTGAGACTGAAAAGATTCGATTTGTCTAGTTATTATTCCTTGTCTTGTTATAATCTTTCTTCTTTTCTTCGTCCTTAATATTGGTACACAAAAGGCTATATGCTCGTAAAAACCAAACCGATTTTGAACCGATGTAACTTTTTTTACTTCGAACAATTGTTTTGTATGAAAAACAATTTAAGAAAACTTAGTTCAAACCTCTTTTCTTTCTCCTGATTCTATTCTCTCACGTGGATAATTTTCATTCGGTGATTTGAAACCGAAAAGATTTCGATTTGTCTAGTTATTACAATCTCCCCCACTTGTCTTGCAATCTCACTGTCCTTCTCTTCGTCCTTAATACTCGTACATAAAGGGTATATTCTTAGGTCCCACGGAGTCTCTCTTGCCGGGGTTTCTCGTCCTCTTTCGTCCTGCAGAACGTCGCGCACCGCCCACAATGCGCCGCACTGCCACGGCCAATCGTCGGCGAACAGCGAAACAAGGAGTGGTGAATTGATCCCCCCTTCTCTCCACTTCAGCCGTTCTCGGCGTGCCGACGGGAGGGGAGAAAGCTCTGCACACGCTTACGAACTTCAACAACTCCACCAAAGTATCGACCCGATATCTCTCTCTCCTCCCTCTCCGCGCCGATAAGCGAGAGAGACCAGAGCCATCATGGCCGCTGGATATTTCGACATATATACACGCTATATACAATATGTACGGCGTCTCTTAGTGTTGCTGATTTCTGAAACGCCGCGCGACGAAATCGCAGTTTCGAAATTGGTTTTCTCGCGCGTTTTCCGTTAATTAAAACCTAACCGGGCGCGCTCAGTCCGTTTTCCTGACGAGTTTCCGGTAACGATGATATAAATTTCTGTTACAAAGAGAAACAAAAAAAATCCAAGCAAGGAGGTAAGATGCTAGATTTATTAGTAACATAATCTCTCGATCATGTCCACATTTGCATTATTTTATTTATTGCGATACTTTCGAAAAAGAAAAAAAAACAAAGAAATGATCGTAAGGTGTCTGCGCGATCGTTCATCCCGTCATCGCGCGATGAAAACGTATCATACACGCGTGTAACGTGAACGTCATCATATCACGCTCGCGCTCAGGTTCGCAAAATCCCTTCAACGTGTTCTCTTTCTCTCCGCGTTCTCTCCGCTGGCGTTACCGAGCGCATATACACGTTGGTGTACGTGCACACATACACGTGCATATCAGATAAAAGGTCGTAACAGCGCGGTGCCCAACGCCTTATTGCCACCTACCACCTTGTACGGTGGATAGTCCCACCTTCCTCCAATCTTCTCCTCCGATCCTCCCTCGACAATATCCTCGTACAGTGCAGACACGCCGAATAGGGGAGAGAGTCATACGAACGTATGGAATATACATGCGCTTCGTGTAAAAGCGCACAACTGTGTGTTCGTGTGCGCGCGACAAGAGATAAAGGAAGAGAGAAACTACGTACGTAAAATGTACATAAGGTGTATTATATACATATATTTACAACGTAATTCACAAAAAGAGGACTGTCGAGATGCTTGTGTGAAATTGTCGAATTGCCGGTAACGTATGACATTTGACACAAGCCGCAGTTTATTTCGTTATTATCCTTCACGCACTATCTCAAGTCTGTTCGAGCGTTACTTGCGCGATGTAAGTTTTATCAAAACTCAACATTTTCCCCCCCATAAGCTCTCGGCTTTTCTTGAACGCCACTGTAGAAACGCACACATAGCACACAGACGCGGTATACGGACGTTTACTCGGAACACACTGTAACGACGAGGTCGTCCGTATATTCGCTGTCTACAAGAAAATGTTGCCATCTAACTCGAGATTAGCGTCAGGGACGCTCCTAACATCTATCTCTCGTTTTGCGAGTTTTCTCCGATTTGTCGATCACTTCGGATCTTCGGAAAAAATTCCGCACATTACGGCGTGAGGCCTCAAATTTCCCACCCGTCAACTTCTTCGCCCCGCTATCGTGTGCTCGCGCCGATGCGTGCAGCAGAATTTTACACGTGTCAAGGACGTTTTTTTTTTTTTTTTTTTTAATTAAGATGTAAAAAATGTTGTTCACACGAACGAATTTAAAGATAACTGCGAGATCGATTGGTGAGTCGCAAGTTGCGCGTGCAGAGAGTTGAACAACTGATGTGAGTGGCAAAATAACGACAAATCCAGCAGAAAAGTTTTGACACACGAAGCCCGGCGGTTGCGTCCCTGGTGAACGACCTCGGCGATATCCTTCCGCAAGGCGGCTATGTTACATTCCCTGCAGCGGTAAAGCCTTGCCGACTAATAAGTTTCATCCCCCGCGTAGTGAGCACCAATTATGAACTTGCTCCGGCCATAATTAAAAAATGTAATTTTGCTGCCAGAGCTCCTCGATCTTTCCCTAACGTCTTAACGATCTCTTACCCCTGTATTCCCGAAAGTACACGTGGAAGAGTTATAACAGATTGAAACGTTCACCATTGCGGGATCGTCAGCCCAAATTTTCACATATCTATATCGTATTATCTCCCTTGATGTCTTACAATTTTATTTTATTTTTTTTTCTTGTGAAACGCGTTGTATTAAAACTTTTTTTTTAATTTCCCGTACATATATCTTTCGTACATTTATATAAAAATTATATAATATATTATATGTTATAAAATATTATAATAATATATAATATATAATATATAATATATAATATAT
>QVOA01021278.1:0-11501 GCA_014825685.1 Pseudomyrmex cubaensis
GTTATATTTTATTTTTTCGCATTGTGCATTACATTTAACCTCTGTTTTTAATTCCTATTCCTAATATTTTCTCTATTGTGCTCAGGTCCTAACAATCGCGAGGATAATTCGAACATTACTTATTACTTCTGCTCCGTATCGCGCGTCGGCCATTTCCTGTCTCGCGAACACTGCCGCGGAACACTTTTTTTACTCGATTAACGTTGCAATGTTAATTTCGCGGATGCCTGAAAAATACTGATATCCGCGCGCGAGACGACGATATAATCTCGAGAAATGTCTCGGAACGAAGACGAAGTTGTGCTTGCGTCAACTGCGCGCCGGAATGTGGTGGAAGCGCGCGATATTGCGATTCTCAAAATATATCGAATCGACGCTCGCGGTGTTGACACATTGACAGGAATACATAAGCGAAACGTGCGATAATTATATTGTTTAACATTGACAAGAGCAAATAATGATTTCTCTAAGGAGATGATCAACTTACTTTTTTTCCGTCGCACCTGTCTCGCTGCCGTCTTGGTCGTTTTACAGGCACACTATCGCACATATTGTACAAAGTTAGTTCTCACAATCGTTTACTCGAACACGCACAGTCGTTTCGAAGCGACGCGCGACATTCTGTTCCTCGCGCGGGAGCGCACCGGCCGCGATGCGATTTCGTCGCAACAAAGTTCGCCAATTAGCGCGAATACGCGACGCCGAATTGCGTATATCAACACACAAACACTCGATACTCCGCGATACTGGTCTGATAATTACGCGCGAGACGATACGAACTACGAGAAACACGAGACAGAACGAACGCAAGCGTTTCACTTCGTGTCGCGCGTCCGTCATGACTGCGGCGGCCCCACCAAGCCGACGTATCGAAGCGCGCGATATTGCGATTCTCGAAGTATCGATTCTCGATGTGTCGAGAATCGACGCGCGGCAAAGCGCGCTCATGTAGCGCGGAACAGAACCAAGCAGAGCTATTTTATTCATTGCGGTATGATTAGGTTATATGTGTAAAAATCATCGCGCGCGTATCGACGCGCCTTTTTTCTTGACGTGCGCATGTCTGGAAGACATCGTGAGGACATTTTATAATTTTCTCGGACACGATGAGACACGTTCAATTCGTCACAATGGAAGAACCGAAACGTTTTCCTTTTTTGGGAGAGCCACGCATTACGGCGACTCGTGCGAAGCGGAAAACTTGCTGTTAGCTAGCGGCTTCCTCAGGCTGTTCCAAAAAGTAAGTCTTTTTTAAACTTAATACATACTATACGATGAAATATACGTTCAATTTGCCACAAAGAAAAGGAACGTTTTCGTTTGTTAAAAAAAGCGAAAATACATTGCCGGCGGCTTCTTCAGGCTTTTGTTCCAAAAAGCAATAATCTTTTTACGTGATAGATATTACGCGATAAAATATATTTAAACAATTAATAACTTATTAAGGCTTATAAAATGTCCTCAAAATATATTTAGTTTGCCACAAAGAAAGACCCGAAACATCTCTTCGTTTATTTAAAAAAACAAATCATCGCACGACGCATCGCAAAGCAAAAACACAACGATGTTGTTGCAAGGGTACTTTATTTATTTTTTATGTCACAATAAAAGTAAAGTATTTTTAAAACAAAATACTCATACAAAAAGTATAAAATCTATTTGTACATCGAACTAGCACTCGAAGGGAGATAATACACAGTTAAACGCGATTTTGTTAATACACAATAAGACATTTTTTTTTTTTTTTTTTTTTTTTTTTTTCCACGCGTTCTCAGAGATCAAAGTTTTCGCCCGCCATCAACATCGGCTCTTCCCTACGCGCGATGTGTGAAAATGTATATAA
The DNA here is from genome assembly GCA_014825685.1 of Pseudomyrmex cubaensis. Lineage (NCBI taxonomy): Eukaryota > Metazoa > Arthropoda > Insecta > Hymenoptera > Formicidae > Pseudomyrmex > Pseudomyrmex cubaensis. The sequence goes on from QVOA01021278.1 coordinate 1,844, forward strand.
CATGTAAATCTTTTTTCTACTCTAACGAGATATAAGTTCTACGTAGCATGGCTAGTATCACAAGTCAACTCTCTCTCGTCTCGTCTCTCAACAAAATACAACGCGTAGGTATGCAATACGGAGCGTGTACAAAGTTTGTGTGGAAGCTTAAAAAGTAGAAGTGTGATTCGTACAACTATGATGAATTAACATCGGCTCTCTGGCTACGGACATGTGATAACTAACTTTTCTATATATATTTGATATATAAACTATAACAAACTAACGCAATAAGGTAAGATAGATGCTCTCTATTGATATAAAATTGTACACGAGTATGTAACGGGCGTAGCTGCACGATGAGGGTCTCTCGTTTCAAGTATTGTCTAATATTTATACACAAAATGAGTTAACAGTTATCAAATATTCCATTTAACAGAAGGTCATTTCAACAGAGAATATCGTTATATCGAATTTTATTATCTAAGTTTCTTTTTTCAAACTTACACGTATAATGCGTAGCTACCTAAAACTTTGTAACAAGTTTATATACGCATGCGGAGAAGTTACATGTTCATTCTCAACGTAATTGTGATTTTTTATTAACGCTTATTTCGCGTCTAATTACGTCAACATTACGCGTGGCTATCGAACATTCGAACGCTTTCGCGTCTTCGTGAGCGCGTCGATTATATACGCGTTAATTAATTAACTACGGGAAAGAGAAGACGCGCGGTTTCTTCGTTGTGGAAGCTCGACGGAATCGGCAAGTTTTTCTCGACCAGGAGAGAGTCAGGTGGTTTTATTGCCCGCTCGGAAGCGGGACATGTAGAAGTCGCAGTCCGAGCAATAGAGCGTCGGTTCTAGGACAGTTCGCTTCCGGCAGAGATTGCAGGGCGTCACGCACGCTCTCACGGTGTTCGCGATGCTCGTCGGTGTCGGTAACGCGGACTGCGTCGCTATTGGCTGCGTCATCATCGGGACGACCTTCGTGGCCGACATCGCGAAGTGTTTCGACAGCGGCGGATGCTGGTACGCTGGATACTTCGCGTTCGGTTGTATCTGACCGTTTTGCAAAGCCTTGGGATATGTCTGATTGGACATCGCGGGGTTCTGATCCACTTTCTGGGGTGGCAATTGCCGCTGGTAGTTGTCGTGCCGTTGCTGATAGTTTTGCGCGTTCTGTTGTTGTTGTTGTTGCTGTTGCTGCTGCTGTTGATAGGACGCGGACGTTGAAGTAGGCGGCGGTTGATATTGCGGTGGCAAAGGTTGGCCCATTCTACCTTGCGAGAGAACCGTCTGATAGGGATGACCCTCGTAGGAACTTTGGGAGTATTGGCTCGGATACGGACTCGGCGACTGATTCGAGGGATACGAGAATTGCTGCTGCGAGTGCTGAACGGTTATCGGACTGGCGTTGTGAGACGACGGGATTCTCTGATTCAGAATGTTCTGCTGGGTCTGAACGACCGGCTGCTTGTTCAGCTGATTGTGTTGCTGTTCCAACTGATAGTACGTGCCGTAGCCGTTTTTCTGGGGTGGCATCTTCTGCTGAATGCCGTTCGGAATATACTGTCCGTGCATCTGCGTGGGATAAGGACTGGCCGGCTTCTGGGTCTGCGACAAGGGAATAATACCCTGGTTCCTCGGGTGTGAGGTCTGCGTCTGCGGATACATCGACTGGACGTACTGCGAGTATCCGTGATAGTATCTGATCTGCTGCATCTGCGGCGAGTAAGGCGCGGCGGACTTCACGCCGGTGTTGGCGGGCACACCGGCGTAAGGCTCCTTGCGATCGATCACGTCTTTACCGTCGTTCACGCCCGGTCCGCAGGGCTTCTTGTCCGTCAACGAACCGATCGAGTCGTTCGAATTCTGCCGTCCGAATGTAGGTTTGATCGTGTCGGGGATTGATATCGGATTAACGCTTCTCAACTGATCCTGGAACGGTGTCGCCGGCATGCTGTCGGCTTCGCTCTTCAACGGAAGCGTCTGTTGCTGGAACTTGATCGCGGTGTTCTCGCGATTCATCTCCGCCTCCTGTCGGCTACGGATCTCTCGCAGCACCTGAGCGGTTTCGGGTTTGTTCATCGCGGAGCGCAGAACCCTCTCCAGAATAGGATTGGGTATGTACGAGTCCTTCTCGTCGTCCTCCGCCGTCGCGACGAGCACCACCTGGTCGCAAAACGACACGCTCTTCTTCTTCCCTATCCGTCGTTTCACTTTTCTCGGCGCTATGTCCTCTTCGCTCGGCAGTATCGTCGTGTTCTGAATAGTGTTCTGCATCGCCACTTCGCTGATGTCGTCCTCCGGATAGTCAATGGGCAGACCGTTCTCGTGCGGCAGTGTCAACGACATGGACAACATCGCGGCATTCAGTTCGTTCTGTTGAACGCCGGAATTGTTCAGCGGCATCAACGTGACGAAGTTGTTCTGATTAGAACTCGGTTCGCAATTGGAATTCAGAACCGGTTGAGAATTTGGCTGAGTTTCCATCTTCGCGAGAACGACATTTTCGGAGGGTAATTTGACCGGTTTCGTCTCTTCTATCGACGTTTCCTGAAGTATGTTTTCCGACGGGGAAGCGCAGTTGACATTCTGCTTCGATTGGGGCTTCACGTCCGGCTCCGACTTCGCCGCCGGTTGCAACTTGATCTGTTCGAATCTGGCGGCCATATCTTTCACCGAAGAAACTGTTCTCGGGCAATCGACGACGTCACGACCCTGATCGTAACCCTGTCCGTTAAGATTGTTCATCATCAAGTCGCTGGTTCTCCTGGCGATGGTCGGTTGAAGTGTCGTTATCGTCGGAGTTCGAACTTTCTGAATGTCCTGATTCGACAACACATATCTCTTCGTCTTTCGTTCCGCTTGTTTAGCCTGCAGTTCCCTCAACCACGTTTCACTCGACAATTTCTCATCCTCGTGCTCTTTCGACTCTTCTCGTCGTTTCTCCTCACCCGCGTGGTCGGCCAAGATCTGCTCCCGTTTGCTCTGCAACTGCGCCAATAAACTGCTGATCTCGAGTTGTTGGGTGCGTTGCTGTTGTGGTTGAACGGGAATCTGATGTTGTTGAGTTTCTTGAGGCTGAGTCGGCTGCTCGTCGATTGGAGGCGGAGGCGGCGGGAAATCCTCACTAGCCTGCCTCGAATGCGACACCGAATGGATCGATGGATAAGGAGGAGGTGGAAATTCTTCGCTCGGTTGCCGGGAATGTGAGATATTGTTGTTTTCCGGATAAGGCGGTAGAGAATCCGGTTGGAATTGTTGCTTGGAATTGTTGGAATTGTTGGGAGGACTTTGCTCGTTATGTACGTCCGCGCGAGTCACAACAAACGTCGGTTCATAGAATATACCGTTGGCGTACTGCACAACGTCATCTTGGATTCTAGGCTTGCTGTTGTAATTCGTTTGGCCAGAAATATTGGCGTTCGGCTCGTTGTAGGACGGTAGAAAAGGTAGAGAATGCGATTCCGAGGAGTAATCCGCGTAATTCGAGTTCCTGTTCGCTGCGTTGGACGTGTTGTTGGAGTTTATGTGGTTCCAATAGGTACTGTTTTGATCCTGCGACGGATTAGGCGCGCACCGACCGTCCGGCAACGGATACGCAGCCTTGTCGGGCTGCTGTTCGCTGTGCGCTTCGCCTCCTCCTGAACACTTAGACTTGCTAAGCTGAGAAGTGGTTCTGAGCGGAGGAGGTGGCGGTACCTTGGCTACGTGTAAGACCTTGCCGGCGCTGCCGTGGAAGCTCTTCCTCATCAAACGACTTCTCTCGAGATTCGGATTGCTCGTGTTTCCGGCCGCGCCGTTTCCGGTGAACTCCAGATGTCCCTCTGACAAGTAGCCGCTCAGCGATTGACTGACATCGTTGCCCTTCAAACCGACGCCGGAATCGTCCATCGACTGTTTCGGCAGGATGTTGGAAGTTCCCTCCGTGTTCGTATTTATATTCTGACCGTCTTGTCCTTCCCGTAGATCCGGCATGCTTCTGTTCTTCCTCTTGATCAGCCCGCCCATGAGCAACTTCCTGCGTATCTTGTGCTGCTTCTTGCCTTGTTTCTGCTCGACCATAGTCACGTTGCTGGATTGTGCATTTCTGGCGGTAGCAGCGTTGATTTCCTGCATAGTTTCCTTCGGTTTCTCAGCCTTCGCTCCTTTCGGGGAGGGTGACAATCGAGACGGCGCTATTGAAAAGTCCTTGGACACATTTTTGTTCCTCTCCTCGCTCCTCGCGCGTTTCTTGTCCTTCTTGTCGTCCTCGCAACGTTTCGCACGGTTGAAGAGACCGGTCCGTTGAGTTGGACGATCGTAGAGCATGTATTCCTCATCTTCGATAACGTTTACCGCGGTCGCTTTGCTGCGTAGGGTTTTCTTCTTCGGCAGGGTGGCGTAAATCTCGATACTTTTTGTGGCCGGTTTGTCCACCACAGCCGGTGGAACGTTCGTTAGAAGTTCCCGACTGTTTTGCCGGGAGTGGTTGCCTTTGTCTCGCGAACTCTGCCTCGAATGCTGACTTGATTTACTGTTCTCTCGCGAGTGTCGTCCTTCAGGAGGTCCTTCTGAAAATACAAAGGACACACACACACACGTCACAAATATGTTCTTGCTCGTCAAAATTATTTGTGATTTTTTTTTTTTTACTGTTCTTACCTTCTTTATCTCCGTTGACGGTTACTTGCTCCTGCAACATTCGCCTGTGCAAACTTCTAGTTCGCATTACGCACGTGTTGTGTTTCATACGTGCTATCGTGATTGTGTGAGGATTGTTATACGGAGCGTCCATTGCCGCACGGGCTTTGCTACTGGCCGCGCTGCACAACGCCACGGCCGTGTTAAGGTCGCCGGCGTCCTCGGCGGCGCGGGACTTGTCCAGCAGCGCATCCGTTTCCTTACACAATCGTTCGCAGTCGTCGCCCGACGAAGGTTGATAACCTTCCGGTATTTGAGCAAGCTGCGAACAACATTCAAGTTGCAAACAAGAGCTCGCGATCTCTTGTGGCGATTAAAAAGCGTTTAATCGCCGCACTTGAAACTTTTATGTCCTTTTGTTTGTTATTTACCTGTAAGTTGTGTTTCAAACCCTGTTGAAGGGGAAGACTGTCCGTGGAGGACAAGGAGTACGAGTCGTAGCCGGCGTCGTAATGGCCGCTGCTGCTACTCGACAACTCCCCGGACTTGCTGATCGGACTCTTCGGCACGTTCGAGGTACGTTGCATTTTGTTCACGAGATACATGTACGAATTGTCCATCGTGGTCGACGAGCTCGACGACGCGCTGTTGCGGTCGCCGGACCAGTTACCGGAGTCTCGTCTTCGGGGCACGTTCATGTGATCGGGAATGCTGATCCCGTCCTGCGGCGCCGAGCCGACGCTCAGACTGCGCGTAAGTTGCATCTGCTGTTTCTTCTGCTGCTGCATCACGTTCTCCACGGCGCGACGGCTGATATACTTGGAGTCTATTACACAGTCAACCTCGTCCACGTCCTGTTACGACAGTAATTCACAAAATCACAAGAGAGTTCCCCGATAAATTTCTTCAAGAAACAAATCGATCTGATAAAGATCGTCAATGAAAATATTTTGATAGTCGCAACGCACCTGATTGCCAAATATGTTGTTCTGGATGTCCGTGAGATTCTGATAGTCGCTGTAAACGTTCCGCTGAGTGTAGAGATGGGGCGGACTGTCAGGATTGGGTGTGATGGCACGCCTGGCAGTATTGTTGACGGATGGCTTCTCGGGACTAGGTGTAATCGAACGGCGGACGCTGTTTTTCGGAGAGGTCTTCAGAACGTTGCTGTTCGGAAACGGGACAACAGTCTTTGGAGCGTTCTCGGTATTGACCGGAGTGCCGGCGGGCGTCGCGTACAGCAACAGCAGAGGCTGGTAACGGCCTCTTCTGCACTTCTCCACAACCTGTTCCCACCGGGATCCGATCTCTTTGACAGTGGCGTCGTCAAAGTAGATCCATACCTATAAAAAAAAAAACATACACATTTTTCCAATTCATTTTTCCACTTCAAATTTAGTCGCCAGTTAATACGAGACGATGCTGACCTTTAACTTCGTGTGAAAGAAGAAGGTGGAATAATGTTTTCCGTAATAAGTAACCACTCCTACGAGATTGTGCACGGTGGATGCACCCCATCGGGAATCCACCACGCTGTGGAAGACGTCACTGAGCCGTAGAGACGTGCCCACGGTCGCGAAAACGTCCATGATGTGCTCCAGTGACGGCCGCTCGCTGTCCCAGACGACACCGACGGACACTATTTCCGGCCGGTTCATCAGAGTTCGGCATATTTGAATTTTTGCGCCGCAAGAACTCTGAACAAAGAAATTTTTAAAAATGTTTTTTTTTTTTATCGCGCAACTTTTGTCATTTACTCTTCAACGTTCATCGAACTCAGCTAACGAGTTTCATTATCCTACTTTTGAGAGAAAGTTCTGATCGAATGTAAATCCGTAGAAAGAACATATTCCGGTAAAAACCGTGATTCCCATGAGTCAGTGTTCCATGTAATCTCCTCTTAAAGAGATTAAACTGTTACGAAACTCTCTCGACGAAACGTTAGTCACAAAGCGAACCGAGTGTAATTTCCAAAAAGAACGCGCGTAATGTAAGACTCGCTTACCGGACAATCACGGATGTCGCCCATTCCGCCGGCTCTTCGGAGAAGCTGTCCGAAGAGATCCGGACCGTTTCTGGAATTCAGCGACGTTTCGTGAGCCTGGGACGTAAGCGCCGATGCGGACACGTAATGAACCATCTGCAAAATAAATAAATTATCTGCAAATTTTGTTTTCTGCCTCGTTCAAGATCTAAAAAAAAATCTAAAAACTCGAAGGAAAGAAATAATAGAAAAAAAATAGAAATTTTTACTTTTTCTACGAAACTGAAATCTCGGAAAAAAGGAGAATAGAAGGGAAAGAAGGAGCAAAATCGTGGACTAGACCATGTTCGTAAAACGGCAGGTGTTCGCCGGAAAAAAAGAAGGAACAGGAGGGTTCCGTGCATCCGAAACGAAATCTACACGGCACGTCTGCACACTGAAAGCACCTGGAGAGACATTAAGGAAAACGGCAGGAAATCACTACACAAGTTTGACTGAAGCTTGTTGAAATTTGGCGTCTCGTACCTGACGCCAGAAAATCATGCGGAAAATCACACGAACAATTCGCTTTTACTCCGCACTCTCCATTGCAAATAAAATAAAAACTAAAATATACCAATGCGCTCTTTCAAAGAAATATAAGTCGTTTAATATAAACTTGCAGAGTAAAAAAAAGAAAAAAAACAAATTATTCGTATTTGATAAATAGCATATTTTTGCATTTTTTTTTCAAACGTCGTTTTTTCAACAATGATTTTTTCTCGCGCGCAATAGAAGAAACGCATAACGATAATTGCACGCACCTGTGTAAAAGGCAGCGGCTCCGACGTCGCGCCGCAGGCTCCGCAGACGCTTTGCTCGACGAGCGTCATGGCGAATTTCTGATGCGGCACACAATGCCTCGCGCTGCACATGTCCTCGGCCTCGCCGCTCGCAATGTGGAGGTGTATACGCAAGAGAATGTTTTCCTGAAATTGAAAAACACCGCGTTGTTGCACACGCATTCCTTCGCGTTTGTTTTCCGTCGCAATCACACACGCATTCACACAAGGCCAGCGTTAAACATTCAACGACGCTTATCTAACTCTCTCTCTCTCCTCCGTGTGGCGTTGCACTTATTATAATTTTAGATTTATGAAGAAAAAAACATTTTCCAGCGAAAGAAGCACTCGTTGAGACACACTTCGTGCGTGTATTTTTAATTTAATATATAATAATAATAAAAAAAGAAACCATGCCAGCTGTTGCACGCAAGTGCCACTTCATAAAAATCATCTCCCCGGGAGAACGGAATAACGGTACGCCGCGAGATTATACCACTGTCCTTGCATCTATTGCACTTTTCGCTGTGTGTGCAAATTACCGACTTGCATTGATATTATTCAGCGGACCGGTGTGTTGACACACATGCAGACAAGCGTACTGGTGTCCAACGTGACTGTTGTGTAAACGAGAAAGTAGTGTGTGCACAAAACCCGTCGGTACTCGCGGAGTTAGAGCCGTAGGATCGTTATTGCTAGTTTGAATCTTGTCTATTAGATACATCATTATAGGAGAGAACGTCGTTCGTTCGGCTTTGAAAAAAAAAAAAATGAAAAGTAATAATACGAAAAACAGGTTTTTCCGCTGAGGCGAGAACATCTTTGCCGCGAGCGAAAAATTGATTCGATACAATTGAACCGAGTAATTTTGACAGTTTTGTTACCGCATTAAATTTTGTTTCTTTATTTATTTACTGCAATTATTTATTCCACGCACTTACAACGCAAATCGCGTTTGACACTCGATTGTTTCTCAAAGAAACTCAAGTGAAAACCGCGCTCGAACAATATCGGAAACGCGATCTATCGCAAGCGGCGGTGAGTATACAAGAACCGCATTGAGCGCGAGGTACGTTCGATTCTGGTCGATTGCCAATTGGCGTGTTGTTGCGTATCGGCGCTATCTCGCCGCTTCGATCGGAGGCAATGGCATGTAGAAAATCCGAAATGATTGGCACTTACGAAACATTCCGCCGCGTCGTCCATAAAACCGAGCTGGAACCTCTGCTGATCGAGGAAGCTCACGGCGAGCGCGCGACGCAGCGTGTCGGGCGGCAGCGCGCTTTCCTGCGAAAACTGCAGCTCCGAAAACAGATCCTGAAACAAAACAATATAACGAGGATTTAACAGGGAGTTTGTTAAAAAAAAAAAAAAAGAAAGAAAAGAGATTCCACCGAGTCTCGTGGAAACGTAAAGAATCCTCGAGATGCTCAAGTTACACATAGATAAATTACATCGCGATTATACTTCAAGTGTTTGTAAAATTCTTTGCGTATGTTTGAGGAATAAATTTGCGCCGGCATAAACGTTTTTTCGCGAAAGGAGGATTTCGCAAACGCGACGGAGAGAAAATGTTTGAATTTTTCTTGCGCGCGATGTTACGTGAATCTTTGCATCATCGCCGATAAGAGAGACCGCTGGTTGTGTGATAAAAATCACAACCGCAACGCCGAGCCTACCGCAGTGCTCTGGTTCCTTCGTTCTCCTAATCACCATATCCGCGAGATAATGCGGCGCACGGATAATTTCGCGATGTGCAAGCGAGATTTTGCAACGCGCGCGCGGCGTGTTGGAAGAGATCCCGCGAGAAAGAGAAAGAGAGAGACGCGCGCGCGCGGGACATCGACCACACGTTACCCCGGATTTTTGCGACGGCTCGCGTAGCACCGTGATGCATGGCCAAGAGGTCAACTAGAAGTACCGGTCGTAATTCGCGACCTATCGGCGGCAGCCGGGCCCGCTCGCGGATTTCGTAACTAATCTCACCGCACCGCAATTGCCGAGTTACGCGTGTAGAAAGTTACGCGGTGTGCGAGCGACGTGCGCGCTTTGCTCAACGCGCGTGTTTCCGCAAAATCGGTATAACAAACGCACGCAAAAACGCGAACGAGTTGAATAAATGCATCACGCGAATTATCGCGCGAAAGCGAAGTCGAATAAACAAAAAAAAAAAACTAAAATACAGTATGAGAAAAATATTACAAGGACGTAAAAAAAAAAAAAAAAAAAAAAAAAAAAAAAAAAA
>QVOA01021279.1:0-14215 GCA_014825685.1 Pseudomyrmex cubaensis
ATATATACATATATATATATGTATATATTTTGTACATAGAGTCCACTGAAGTCGGAAGACGGGGTATGAAAAGGAGCGATTTTCCGTCCGCGGTTTACGTTGCCTTTTTATCGCCAGTAGCGGGTGGCGCCGGCACCGTCACTAGCCGGAGGGTTGTCGAGAGTAGCCTGAACTGCGAGCGTCGAGTGCTAATTACGAATAATTATGAGTGCTAATTAAGGCCTTCTTTTGCCACGTCGTCTCACGGCGGCGCGTCAGCGTGCGACACACGCGCGCTTTTATGTCCAGTATAAAATAAAACCCGCGCTAACGCTCGAGATGTAAAAATAATCGGTTTAAAGATCGCGTAAAACGTTTTTAAAAAGCGAATTGAAATATTTTATATACGATGCGATAGATACTTACACACACTCTAAGCGATGTTCTTGTACATAATTAAGACGCACACAACATGTATACATCCGATTTTATTGTCTTTTAAATTAAACCTTATTATTAGTGAATTTCCATGCGATTTCGACAATTAAATAAAGACAAGAACGTAAACTGGAGTTAAAAAAGTAGTAATAATATCTGTTAAAATATCTATTTATTGAAAGAAGTATATCTTGCGACAATCTTCATATTATCTTTAATTACTATATTAAGGAAAGATGAGAGTAGGAACGCGGCAATAAGATGCGCCGCTCCGCTTGCTGGCGTTTATCAAACTTTCATGAAACGCGTCGGAAGAATGTCGCCAACTCGATGTCAGAATCTAATTAAGATCCGCCCTACCGGGATTTGATCTCTCTCTCTTTCTCTCTTTCTCTTTCTCTCTCTCTCTCTCTTTCTCTCTACTCTCTCTACTCTCTCTACTTTCTCACTCTCGCTCACTCATCTCCGTCATTTTGCGAGCTGCGCCAGCCGCCCGAGACGCTTCGGAAGATAGGAGAAGACTCACCGTGAAAAAGTAAAAGTCTTAATTAGCGGCTGAGATCGGAGTGGTGTTCGAGGAGGAGGTCGATTACCCCCGAGCCTGCGGATACTGCTACATTCGCTGTCGCTGTCTATCTTGTACCGATGTACGATGCTACGTTCTTTCATCGTGTTTTTCTCTCTTTTTCTCGTTCCGATGAGACCTCGGAAAAATTTCATCCCGTTAACACGATGGCCTCGTCGTTATGTGGCAAATCACCGCAATTCTTTAAAGCATCTCTCTCATTCCTAGCAAAATATGTGTCGCGGCGCGAAGGCACTTTCTTTCGTTTGCTTTTACGTTCAGCTTTTGGCACATTCATGACCCAAGGAATACATATCTGCTGCAATTTATCCGTTTTAAGTAGGTAAATTCTTTGCGCATAAGAAAAAGCACTATTTTTATTATTATTAATCATTCATTTCATCACGCTGAAAATATCGAAGATGTAAAATTGGTATCTCGGTAATAAAATTCTACAATTATTTGACCAGAGTTCTCGCTTTGTTTTGAGTGATTTTTCAGACAAAAACGGGTAAAAAAAAAGTGTTCCACTGAACAATCTCAGACGAGTTTAAAAACTGGAGTGAACTTTTTGCTTTACAACAAACATTGAGATCGTAATAGTTTTGAATTGCTTAATAGCTTTGATTCAGAAAAAATTTTAAAAGCTTACCAGTTTTTTTGCAAGATAAAATAATTTATTTTGCTTCTCGTAAAAAAATACGTTTCTTTTTGTCACAATAATAGCTCTTGTTTGCTTTTGCACTAAGTCTTATAACGTACTGCATAGCAAACATTTAAGAATAAACAAGCGTGACACCAAACAATCCGAAATATTTCATTGATTTTTCGACGCTGACATTCGCCGGCGTTTGTGCAATAAAACGCACTCGGACGTTGGCCGCCGTTCACAACGTCGACGTATCATTTTAACGGCGACTGTCCATCAGCTCGTAAATCCGGCTCGCGCTCGTCGTGAAACAAACCGTTACTCGTGAAACATTGTTTTCGGTATATCAGGTAGAGTTCAAGAAGATCAAAGAAAAAATGCATATGCTCGTGACGAAATTATACGGCGCAATCGCCGCGACTCGGTTTGCTACGCGCAATTTTTCTGTCACCCATTAACCCTCTCACGCCACCCTCGCTCCTCTCGTCAAAGCCCATTTTTTTCACGCTTAATTCCTCTCGGACGAAGTGAACTCTGAGGGCTTTCGCGATCATGCCCCGCGGTCCGCGTGAAAAACTGGGCGAATTTCCACGACGAAAAGAGTTCCATTAATATCTATTAGCGAGCCGTGCTCGACATCGGCCGGATTTATACGTCTCTTTTCATTCCTCGCTGTCTGCGCCTTTCTTTTACTATCTTCTTCTCTCTCATTCCGAATCCCTTCCCGAACCTCTTCTATTCCCGACCGACGTATCGACGAAGAAAAAGAAAAAAGACGGGCGAAAACGGGTTAGAAAAAATCGAAGGTGTTCTGAAATATGAGACGTCGTTTGTTTTCATTAATTAACGCCAACGCTGAAGTGCCAGATACCAAAACCGATACGTTTTCCGGATTATCAATATTCCGGCAACGATGCAAGTCTCTCGTGTGTTCACGACCAGTTTTCATTTTCACTCACTCGTATTCCTGCCTCACGTATTCCATCATGAGAAAAACAGGAGAAAGTTTGTCCTGTAGCGCTTTCGAGTTCTATGGTTAGACTTTTGAATGTGACATAATTAGCGCACGGTTTACATATTGCAACTTGAAAACAAAGTTTTATTATAAACCACAAATATATAAGCAAATTTATTTTTCCGTCATACTTTATTTATTAATGTATTTATATACAATTACATCTGAAAAATTAAAGCTGTAGACAATAAAAGAGTAAAAGATAAAGACAGACTCGAATGGGAACCAAAAGACGGAAGTGACAGAAGTGTTCGAATAAATTTGTTTCCAACATATTATAACAGATGTTTTTTTATTACGTTTTCAACCGTAGAATTGTGATCATGTGTCTATTTACTCTTTTACTTTTTTGGTAATTTAATTTTTTAGAGAAAAGTTTTTATTTTTGTATTATGCTATATAAACGAATTCTTATTTGTCGTAGTATATACATTTTACTGATTTACTTATTTATTTAATTTATTATGATACTCTTACTAGAGCATCAGTCATATCACACAGCGTTCAGATTTTTAACATATGCTTCTTTTTTTTTATGCATCTTATTTGCTTTATTGTCACTTGTATCTAACGTTACATAAATAGAAGCATCATCGAAGCGTTTTCACTGGTGCGTCTTATTCACCGGGCAAAGGGGATTGTTTTCGTCGCTTTATTTCAATCCTCTTATCAAAGCGGCCGTGCTTCCAATTTCCCGGGTGCTTTCATGCACTTTGAACGATGCGCTTAATTCACCGAATAAACGCCTCTCCTGTGCTTTTCCTCTCGCTCAGCCACGCGCGATCGTAATTTGCTCGAAAAAGCAGTACCTACGAATCGTCCGTGGTCGAGGCCAAAAAGCGGCAGTGACTCGTGAAGCGTGTTCGAATTCAAAAGGCTCGTAATTAGTCGACGTGAGCATGTTGGAACAATCGTCGCTTGACCCTCGTCCATCGCACTCCACAACGGGCCGGGTTTGAAATGTCTTTCCATCCGAAACCTTCCGTTTCCGGCGGAAAAGCACGGAAAAAAACGAAAAATCGACATAAATAAATAGAAGGTCGGAAAACTCAGAAACGCGCGCGCGAACAAACAATTGCATTTCGCATCGAAACTATTTGTAACGTCACGCATATGTTGTTTAATTTTATTTGAACAAGATTAGATTTTTTTCCCGATTGTGTTTGTCATAATGCGCTTGTTATCGCGGAATGCGACAGCAGAATGTATAACATTAATGTAAATTTCGATATACGTGAACAACAAACAAGCGGGGTCGATTATCCTCTTCCGTAACATTTGTTCTCGTAAATCAAGTTATCATAGAAATTTGTCGGCAAAACGGGAAAATATTCATTGAGCTGTATAAAGTGATAATGACGTCATTATCAAAGTTCACAAAATGTCTCGGAAATGAGCTTGCCTGTATTACTCGTTCAATAGGATGAGAGATTACAAAAGCCGTACTTGATTTATCGAATAAAACACGTTTCATGTAACAAAATGAGAAAAATTTATAATTTTCTGTGCTTTATTATATGATTTATTATGATGATACGTACATACGCGCGCAACATCTTTTGCATCGAAATATTCATATTGTTAATTGAAAATTTAATTAATCGTTGGAGTGACTTGACTCTTCAGCAAAATAACATAAGGAAAAAAGTTCGATAACATGGCAATTACTGCATTTCTAATTATGCCTAATGTGTTCTTAATTGCCTGCTTTACATTTTGTATATGTCAGCTACTCGTTACTTTGTTTTCTTTGTTAGCTAAAATTAATTTGGGATTAGCATGTGCCGCGTAAAGCTCGACGCAACGTTTACATACTTAATAACAGTTGTAAAAACAAAAATGTTCACATGTAGTCATTACAATAACATATGATAGTTGCGTGTTGCGGAACACGGATAATTATGCAGAATGCTATACGAGTTTGTGACCTATATTTTGTAATATAATTTTTTCATGCGAACACTTTCGTTACGTCCGATAGTATACGCGGTTGGTTTTCTTCGTCCGCATGAACATGACTTAAAAGAATGGTGCAGCATAATATGCCGCGACCACGTATGTTCGCTGTTTAAAAAAAAAAAAAAATAGTTTCTCCTATTGATATAATGTGGATACACCAAGCTGTGTGCGCTATGTAACGCTATGTTCGCTATATTCGCCAGCGATAGATTCCGTCGCGGAGTGTTTGGCTCTCGGCTTAAAATCAGCATCAGCTGTTGACCCGACTATGAGACCTGGCAGATTCACTCGACTTGCGCAGCGTGACGTCCACGTGCCGAGATCCAAAGTGAGTTGCTTTCACCAGTGCTCGACCGTATCCGGGAACAAGAACGTAACGTTTTATAAACCTGTTACACTTGACGTTCGTCACGTGAAGACAACTCGACTTTTATACTGCACACATTTATTTCCGAAGTGATCGGAAATTAAACTACTAGCCAGTTAAACTACTTTTACTTAACTTCCTCATATTAAAAAAAAAAAAAACCAATTTTCGAGAAAAGTACATAGTTGAGCAAAACATGATACAGGCGTTGTTACTTTTTATAAGACGAGAATTTTACTTTTTTATTGAAATGATGTTTCTCGGAAAGTTGAGAAGATTACATTTCTCAGTGGAAAAAGAGAATAATGCGTAACTTTTATTAAAACAGTATAACTCGTAATATTAAAATATTTTGATGCCGCAGGCGCTTGCATTTCTGGATCTCCAGATTTCTTCGGCGCGATGCCTTCGCGGTTCACAGAATTCTGCGAGTTTGCCTATCATCCGGTTGCATCTCTTAAACTTATTTAAGTTACGCCCATATTTTATCCAAGAACGGACGATGCCTCGAAGAATACGACGAGCCACTCCGCGGCGAAATTTCACTGAGCTATAGCTAACGCTATATCGCGCGTGTCCCATCTACATCGAAAATCCCTACGTAATCTTCCGAAGTGTCCGCTCGATTCCGCAAAGCGATGCGGAGAAACGATAAGTAGAACGGTGTGAAATAAAAAGAGAAATTTTGTGTTTCGTCAAATCCGCCGTTGGGAGATCGATTCTCGAGTAATCCCGTTCGGTCGTAATTTCGTATACGATATTGAATCCGATTTAATATCGAACTGCGTGCCTTCGCTTGCAAGTTGAAGTTTGCAACCGAATATTATCTCCATAGTTACTGTGCGATCAATTAATGCGATTTTCTTCGCTGAGTTTTTTCTCAATATAGATTATATCATTTTGCATGTTCTATGTCTTCGATTTCAATTAAATGTCTAATTTGCTTAATTAAAATAAACTCATTAAAATAAACTCAAGGATTTATCTTACTTGAATATTTAATTTTTCTCGCGGATAGATATTCGTGACATTTGTATTTTATATATGTAAAATGACATTACATTTTGAATTTAAAAATGAAAATATTTTTAGATATACACATATAATAAATTATGTTTATTGCTTGTCTTGAAATTTTCGGAATGCAGCAGTTTGTTGGCGTTCAGCGGTAGAAACGCAATTTCGCACAGACGATTCTGCAATAGAAATTTGGATGCATAAGCGATTACGAAGCACGCGCATTTCTCGTTCTTATTTCGCGAATAGAGTTGGAATCGGGGACGATATTGTTTTCCGCGAGCTCCGGGCGCGCGCACGTCGGGCTCGGCGTACGCGACGTCCAATCGTACTTCCGCTTTATATCGAGTGCTATTTTGGATGATTTATCGACGAGGCGCTTTCGTCGCTGCTAGCTCGATATCGGCTTCCTCTCGTTTTTTTCCCTCCCTCTCGATCACCGGCAGCGTTTATCCTCGCTGCGCAGCCTTCGCCACACTCCACTCTCGTTTCCTCCTCCTCTTTCTCGTTCTCTTCGTTCTTTTCTCTCACTCGCTTCTGTATCATCACTCTGAGTGACAAGCCTTTGTCACTTCCTCTCTTCAACCAGCGCAGCTGCGATCGGTCGGCTGTGCATTTCGACGTTCAGATCGGTTTTAAAAAGCGAGAAGAGGAAGGAAATAGAATGAGAAGGAGAATACGAGAGAACAGGGAAACGACAAATTCACGAGGAGAGAGACGACAACGTAAAGCTGTATGATCGATAAACGACCTCTTTTTGTTTGTTTTTTTAGATTCTACCGTGCCGGTGGCCCTTTGTCTGCTGATCGAGAAAGGACTGTCTGTGGTGAGTGAATTTTTCTTCCAAATATTTTGGTATACATATGTATAAGAGGCGCGCGAGCGGAAAGTGAGCAAATCCAATATCCGGGTAATCGACTGAACGATAGTCGCGCGATATCGCAACTCGTTCGACAAGGGAGGCGTTACATTGTAATTTATTGTCTCTAATAGCGTCGATGCTTTCGCATTGTATCGATTTGAAATAAAAGAATCGGCGAGGTCGCATCAGCAACAGCTTTGTAAAATTTCACGTGCGATTAATTCATTTGTTTTCTCTCTGCAATCGACAAAATGCGCATTGTACAATTATTTACATGGTTTTTATTTTAATAAAGAAGTAGCGCATTTTATGCGAAACATTTTAAATATTTTTATAAAATGGTATTTAAAACATTATACATATAAGTAAATAAAATTTTATCATGTTATTTTATTATGTTTGTAATCCACAAATCTAATTTACAGACGATTTGTGTTTAATTATAAATATATACAATAGATATTTCTAGTTATCTACTGTATTTAGAGCAAAAATCATAACAAAGGTTTGATAACAAGCGCTATTGTCTTTGAAATTCGCGCTTCGAAATAAAAATACGAAAATAAATACGTCCGAGTTTCATTTGTATGAGATCCTGGGTGATCAAGAACGAGAAGAAAGAAAATTCTCGCCTCGAAGGAAAGTATCCGCGTCTGTGTGCTTTTCCGCTTCTTGCAACATCCGCGGCGAACATTGAAGAGAAACCAAAAATAAAGAGAAAGACAAAGTCAAAGAGAAATAAACACGAGAAACTCAGAGACACATGCGCTTTTCGCTTCTGACTGACCACTTTTTTTTTTCTAGATAACGGAACAGAGAGAACTCTAAATTAATAATGATATGGAGAACTCGCGACGTAAAACTTTCTGTAACTATAGGAAAAAATACAAAAACACCATCAAAGGAGACGTTTGTTACTCTTCTCCAAATTCTAGTTTGGACTTTTATATCGTTGAATTGTTGACTTCACTTCTGCGTACAATATTCAGAATCCTTGTATTTAGTAGTTTTTCGTACAACGCAATAAACATTTTGTTTCATGAACTATTTTAGTTTGCATGAGAAAGAAAGAAATATATTTTTTTGATTATTTTTCTTCCTGTTCGTGTATTTTAACTCTCTTTTCATGACATCACACTCAAGATTCTATTTACTCTTTAGATGTGTGTGTGTTTATCTTTTTGTTTATATTTTATTTTTTCTTTATATTTTTCATTGTACGAACCTAACAAACTTAAACATAAAGTAAACTTCTATGTCACAAATGTTTTCATTAAAAATAAATTGAAGTTTGAAATGATACTCTTGAATGATACTCTTTCACAATAATTACGTTATCAAGCATCGCGGTCTGACAATGAAACTTTTACTACTCCCCTTAGACAGCCGTAACGCCTAGGAATACCACTTAAAGTTAGTACCCAGATTATTGGCCGTAACTCGAACGAAGTTTAGCGGACAAATCAATTCGATCGGTTGGCGATTCCATGGCCCAGCAGATAAGAGCGACGATATTTTTCCCGGTGCCGACGGTGAAAGTCGACGCGTGTGCGCGCACGATGCCATATATAGTCCTTTATCTGCACCGATAATGCCAGTAGGCGGGATTTTAACGTTGAGTCTCTCGCACGTTACTCTCTTATCTCTGTGTCGTAAAGGTGATCGCTGAGCGAGTTTCCGATCATCGTCGCAACGTAAACGTTGATTCCAACTATCACGCGTATTAGCGATGCTGTAACAGACTCTCTTTCTCTCTCTCTCTTTCCTCTCTCTCTGCGTCGTTGTGTATTCCCTTACGAGTACGTGTTCGCCAGTTAGCTCTGTATCATACAAGTTACGTCTGCGACGTAAACGTTTCTACCAAACAAGGTTACACTTGACGGTAATTGCTTGACGATGAAGCGAAAAACTGGATCGAGTAGATAACGACAAAATGTGGAATCTTGATTTTTTCGTAAAAATATAGAAGAGTGAAATTACAATTAACAACAGACAAGTAAGAATTCGAGTTAATAATCGTACAGTGATTAAGCATTTATTTAATATTTTAATTCAGGCTTCATACATAATAATAATCTTATGCGGAGAGTACCCAAATGATTTCACATGTGCGTAGGTAATACGTACATTGATACATATAATCAGCTCGATACCTGTAATTTGCAATGTCCAAGCATCGAATTCAATTTGCGCGGCTTCCTTTCCTGAAACGGAATATCGGCATTGACACATAAACGATACCTAGACACGCAATAATTACAGACCTAGCTGATTAATCGTTGTTCGCTAATCGACTAATAATTTGGCTAATGATGAAAATATAATTACAACGTTGTATAAATAATCCGGTCGTTACCACCGGGCCCGTACGCGCAGTATTCTGTATGAATAATACGTAGCAAATTAATTCTCAGACCTCCACCGCATCGAACGCGCGGATAACTTATGCTTGCGTTTTCGCATGCATTTCGCGTGCATTTACGTGATCGCGCTTACATTCGGATGAAATTGTCAGGTTTTATTATGCGACCTGCTCGCGCAATTTATTCTGTTCAATAATTTAACGCGCGGCGGCTATACATACATCTGATGACACGGAAAACTTATCGGTTATGTTTGTCGGGTTGCGTTTTTTTTTTTTTTTTTTTTTTTTTGATCGTTATGATAAATGTATACATTTTCGAAATGTAGTGGTCCGACTTTATTCACGCTTATCTTCAGCGAGTAAATAGCGCAAATAAATATGCCACATAATCAAATGTTTTCATTTATCAATGTGCCACACTGACGTTGCGATAATGACACTATTTAAAGACTGTTTTAATAATTATAACATCGCTTAAATTACGAATGAATGTGCGCATCGACTTTCAGTCAAATGTTCACATTAACTTAAAGTTTCATCTGTCATGTGCTAATAATACTGTGACAAGCGTTTATAAATTTTCTTGTCATCAATTTTGCCTTCTCGTCTCCGTTATCAAGCTTACATCATGATGAAACGAATCATGATGAATACGGGAGAATCGTGTTAATTCTACTGTACGTTTCTGCGCGGAAAAGTACGGTGTACGTCGCATAAATGTTTAGGCATGCAATATGCCGGGGATCCGTATCAAATTCATAGCATTCTTTTGTACATCATAATTGGATCAAGCGTAAATATTTGACCGGACAGAAAACGTTGAGCTTCGCTCGTTTTCAGCGTTGCCTTGTGAATGCCGAGTGATGTTTGAATCGCGGGAGATCCTTTTATAACCGTTAGCTGCTCGTCATCGCTTGTTCGTTACACATTTTTCCAATTTCATTATTTTAAAAATACATATTCGTTGCACACGAGTTTTTCTTCCTATCGTGTATATATGTATGTATAATTCGCAGTTTTATTAAATTAAAAAAATATTTACTCACACACGTATGAAATGTTGCGCACACAGGATTTTGAGCATTTAAGAACAATTGTGAATTATGCGCTATAATTGAAGTATTGTAAATTGCCAAGCTCTTTTAGTCTTCCTCTATCTCACGAGAGAGCTCATTAATTACTGCAGGATTCGGCAGACAACGCGCTTTCGACGAAGAAATTTCTTCTTAACGATCCTCCGAAGATCTCGTGCATTCTTCACCAGCTGAGTTCCAAGGGAGCTGTAAAACTGCATTCTTTATGAAATCTATCTTTAGCCTTTAGAGATAATTACTTTAGGTACAAAACTTCGCGAAGTGCGCGAACGAAGGGTGAGTCGCCGGTTTTTTGTTTTTTTTTTTTTTTTTTTTTTTTTTTTTTTTTTTTTTTTTTTTTATATTTTCCGAACGACGAGTGTTTCTCACCGCGAACACATCGGCGTTTGTTTTCGCGCCATAATAACTCGCCGGTGATAAATCACGCTCATACGATACTTTGTCAAACTGGTCTGACAGCGCGTTTAAATAATTAACCTTTTGTCCCAGACGGGTATGTAATTTTTTATTGAATCCTGTAACAGAGAGGCTCAGCCAACTGTGCGATCTCGCACGTATATGAAATAATGTGATTCAATTTTGTGAGCGCTGATGACGATCGTGATTTATATTGGCTCCTTTGTAATGCGTTTTGTTCTGGTAATTAATCTCACACTTAAATATTTATAATCTTTAATGTTTATAATTTTTATATTTAATATTTCTAATTTTTTAACATCGAATATTTGTATTAATTTATTAATACAAATATCTTCTTCTCTCTCTCTCTATTTCACTCTAAAACAAAGCTTTTAAAGAGAGATTAATTTCAAAACTCGAAGATATTTAATCTTAATAATTAATAATCAATAATCTTATAATCAATACTTATTACTTTTTCGCGTTACCGATTGTTTTTTTTTTTTACTTGTGATTTGTGCTTGACAGTTTGAGGAACTCAAATATATATTGGGTATATTTTTGATAGTTCGGAGTTATGTGTGCGAAAAATGCATAAAATCAATATCGCGCGCGCGTAACGCATTGCGTTTCATATTATAAAACTAACGATCGGAGAATAGAGATTTTTTTTGTGTCCGTTTTGTAATACTATCTTGAAAATTTTTATTATTAATAATACAAATGGTAAATGATACCGCGTGTTCACATTTTATCAATCAATCAATTCTCCATATCGTAACGTGAGACAAAAGTTTAAATAATCCACTATTGTACTGTAACAACGTTTAACTTTAAATAAATTTCGCCGCAGGTGTGCCGGATTACATCTCGCTTCCGACATATCACGCATACCAACGTGGCAGTGATTTACACGTATCAGAATCCTGTAGATTTTCAGTCGAGCACGTTGGAAGCGCAAACAGAAAAACATTACTGTTTGCTTGATGAAAAATATAAAATTATAAATATTTCAACGCGTAACTCATTTAACTGTAATAAATTTCTGCTGTTTCTGCACGTTTCGTGACATTTACGTCGCGTTCAATTATTTATACCGACTTATCCGAATGAATAATCTTTCGCAGCTACAAAACGCTACATGCTTTACATATAAAATAGTATGAATAACGTTAGTTTTTCTTGCTCATTTTAACTCATATGTGAATATATTCTTCAAATTTATATAAAAGAGCGTGCGCGTAAACGCGCGCGCGCGTGTATACTTAGTATCTACTAAACGGAATCGCGATGTGTATCAAATTTTTTATTTTTATCAGAGTTGAAAAAAAAAAGGATATTTATATTTACTACAGAAAATTATATTTATATGAAACTTGCTGCGTCGCAATATCATTGTTTCTATAACTTTGACTCCCGCAGTTTTGTGATGTTCCACGCACCATGTGTAACGGTCTCTACCGTAACTTGTATCTCTTTATTTTGTGTCGTAGAGTATCATAGCTCACGGACCGGGAATGGTGTTCCACGTCATAAACCTCGTCGTGATGGTACTGACGCCGATGGTGGTCATCCATGTGAAGGATTCCGGATTCAGCTTGGGTAAGCGCCATTTTACGTATCGTTTCACTCGTGAATTTCGCGTGCAACCGCATCCACTGCGATATTACTTACGTGCCGGCATGAACGGCCGCGCAGGATCGATCGCGGGCTAGCGTACGGATGTACGTAAGTAATGTTGTCGAGTTACCCGAACGCGCGATTGGAATAATACCTACTATAGCGTCGTCGTGCATGCAAAGAGGCGCGAGTATATATGCAGTCACTCGGTGCGCGCTTCGAATCGTTCGGGTATTCATCAGCCTTGCTTATCGCACGTATCCATTTTTTTTTCTCTGCGTGACATACAATTAATTCCTAATCTACTCGCTCACGCTACGTTTCTCCTTGCGGTGCGTGCACACCATCATCGGTAGGTGTCTACGAACACACGTGTCCATTCATTTATGAAAGTGTTAACGTGAGCACTTTTAGAACCTTATACCTACGACCTACGACAGGGTGGATAGCTTTTTTAAACACCGTCATCTCTCTCTCTCTTTTTCTCTCTCTCTCTCTCTCTCTCTCTCTCTCTCTCTCTAATTACGCAGCAGTACAATACCGCAATTTGCCGAGACACTGAACGGTTAAACTCATTATTTTCAACAAATTGTGCGCTTATTTTCATTATGTGAGAAATTAAAGGTACGCGTTGGATTACGAAATAACAGATTTTTAATTGTTCACCGTTCCTACGTCCATCGTGCAGTGAAAATTCGTTTTCGAGAAAGAGAGAAAGAGAGAAAGAGAGAGATCGTGCTGCCGTATCAAAAATTCTATTTAAATGCAATACGTATGGTCATCCGCGCAAATCGAAGTGCCAGGGGAGAGTCACAGAGAGTTCACATGCAAATGCAATTATTCGTGCTCTCTTTTACGTCTACAACTTAATGAGTATTCGCGCCGTATATTAAGATAGATAACTAATATATATATATGTATATAAATCACATATTTTTTATTTTGTTTTTAATAAAAAGCGCGTGAGAGAAAAAAACAGACATCGAAGTTTGCGTAATTAGAGCGCGTCTTCTTCGTAAATTAAATCGGAGATCTAATCGCAACATTACTCTTTTTTTTTCTTGAGATTGCATGTCATAGTCTTATCCCGTTTGGAGGAAAGCAATTAAAATGTAGCTGCGCCAAAGCAACGCGCTTATATCTAATTAAAAGAATTTAAATTAATTCTCACGAAGAAAGACCAGACGTGTTCTTCGCGAACGACCGATCGATTCTATAGCTTTATTGTCGCGCGTCGCGCGCGCGATCTAATTTACTCTTTTTGATTTTTTTTTTTTTTTTTTTTTTTTTTTTTTTTTTTTTTTAGTCGGAACTTTGTGGAAAATTTCCTGGATTTTAATTAAAAGATCTTTAATCGTAGTCGGAGCGGAAGAGACGCCGAACACAATAAGCCGGTACGTTCTTCCGGTAATTCACGTTCAGTATTTTCAATATTTCTTGAGCATTTACATACTCAACACAGAAGTACCAGTAAGTACTCGTGAGAGTCCTTCTCTGGTTTCTCGAGTGAACTGAATCGTATGCTTCTCTTGACATTTGTAAGAACACTCGAACTGAATCTTGTATTACCAACTTTATACTGTTATCGAGTATATCTCTACCGTTCGTCTTTTTCCTCTCAGCGATACTGAAGAGGCTTTTGATTCTGTTGCGATATTCGGCTGTCAATCGTCCCCGATATGGTCAATGGCAGAACGGGAGATTTGCGGATCGATCGTAAGTTCAGATAAAACGAAAGAACGCGAAGAACTTGCGGAGAATAGAATTGTCAAAGCCCGAGGTATTGACAAGAGAAGATCCTTTTGTTTCGGAAGAGATACATTCATCTTTTAATGCTTGTATCGGCCCGCGGGCAGTGCCCAGTTGCCGAGCCCTGACTTAGGACA
>QVOA01021283.1:0-58874 GCA_014825685.1 Pseudomyrmex cubaensis
AAAAAAAAAAAAAAAAAAAACAAACCGATCGAAACGTGTAAACACGCCCGCAACCGATTTCGAGTGCGAGGGCGCCGCGCGCCCAGACTACGAGCGTGAACGCGACGAGCAACGGTGCGGAGGCGGTCGGTCGTCCAGTCAAGCCGCGACCGCTGAGCGGAGTATACGTTTCAGATTGTATCTTGCGCTCCGCGCGACGTCCGGTTAAAGAGGGGTGGAGAAAGAAAAATATCGGACATGTGAGTGATTTCTCACGGCGCGATTAATACACACAGGGTGGCGATAGACGCGTCGCCGATTGGATCGCATCCACGTGTTCGCTGAGACAAACTCACAGAGGTAACTGTTTTGTACTCGACAAGAAATAAATAAATAAATAAGGAGCGACGAAAGACACAGAGGATTCCGCGCACGTGCGTTAGACTATCGTGCGACGACGTAAACAATGTGAAAATACCTTGGTTTGTTATGAACACTCGAGATTCGAAGCGGGATTTGTATTTACCGACCGCAGTGGCGCCGCATTATCTCCTCTCTTTTCTTCCTCCATGGCGCTTTCTTCGGCCGATCGAGAAAAGTTGTTGACTCGGGAAGAGCCGTGCGTGTAAACATACACAAACACACACACGCGCGCGCACGCGAAATGCACATTAATATACGCGACGGTATTAATCGGTCTCTGAGTAAACTGAAATTTTCGTGCAATTGAAAAATCTTCCGCGTCGCGTCCGCGCTTTTTGCCGAACCGAAACAACGGAAAGACACAAGTTCGAAAGTCATATCTTATTGTCACACAAGACAAACGATCCGCGCCACCTGTCGCAGCGGGAAAAGTCTCACGAGGGGGAGAATCCTCGGTCGATACTATTTTATTTGTTTTCGCGCGATAAACAAAGAAAGACTTTCGTGGAAAAAAAGCGCGCGCTCTCTCGTTCCCGCGAAGTCTCCGCCCGATCCTCCCGCGTCGCGACGCGGTTGCGGTGGTCCCCCATTGCCGGGCCCCGTCTAAGTAACAGTACTTCCTTGCACTCGGTGGAATAAGCCTCTTTCCGTGGAACGGTACCCGCCGCGCTCTCCTCCGCTCGCGGCGCGCCGATCTCGTCCCGTCTCGCTCGCGCTCCCCTTTGGACGCGCTCGCTGTCTCGCGTCATCGCGCTCGAAGTAGTCTGGCCGGTCCGGGAGAGCCTCGTGAAAACCAGTCCGTAACGCACACACACGCCAGACTCTTTTCGGCCGGGAGTAGCGGAGGAGGCGGCTTTGCGGCGTGTAAAATCACCTTTCGCACCTGTTCTGCGACGATTTTTCGGGTGCTCGCGTCTTCGAGAACAGGCGAGGAACCAACGCGTGGAACAATCGCTCGACGATCTAACATCGACCGCTTCAAGGGAAAATTCGACGGAGTCAGGTGTGCGATTATGGTAAATCGATTTCAGGTACGCGAAAACTGAAGATATTCGCGTTATTCGAACGTTTTTTCCGTTCGCAAAGCGAGCTCGCGATCGTGAGATTGACGCGAAAGAAAACAATGGCGAACGTATCGATTGGCAATTGACCGAAAATCGAGAAACCCAATCGATATCGATCACGATCGATAATAAGTCATTCGCGGATGCGACAGTTGACGAACGACGTTGTTCCGGGCGAGTCAAAGACGTGTGAGAAGTGGAGACGACGACGACGTAGTATCGGTGAAACGTGTCACAACGCGCGACAGGTAGCGGTTTTCCGTCTTGTGTATCGTGCGCGCGCGCGATATGTTGGCGCGCGACGTTCGTGTCTCGCTAACCGCCTCCGCACGGCGTCCAAACCGAACGAATGTAGTCGCGAGTGATGTGCGAAGGCGCGTCTGCGCCATGTCAATTCGTGGCCGAATAGAGCAAGTGTGAAAAGGTGCGTTGCTGCTTCCCGAGAGAGGAGAAACTCTGAAACAAGTGCGAGAAAAAGAGCAGCGGAAACGACATTTGTCTGTCGTGCGAATATGTAAGAATTCACGAAAAATTAATTGAAAAGGAGAAGGTTAGAGAAAGAGAGAGAGAGAGAGAAAGACAGACACTGCGTAAAGGCCTTTCGCCGCTCGCGCGACCCAAGTTTCTCACTCGGCCGCGAGTCCCACTGATCTAATTCTTTTGCGTTTCGCGATATATCTTGAAGAAGGCGTCGATCCTTTATTCACGCGAGTAAACTCTCTCGGAACATCGCGATCCTCGCGCGATTTACAAATCTCCGACTTTGTGGAACCGTTTCGGAGTTTCAATCTGAGAAAAGGAGCGAAGGCGCAGCTCACACACGTGGTGACATTTAGCGGTGGATCTCCCGCTGGAAGAAGTCGCTGGCGTCGTCGAGTGTGTGAAAACAAATCTCTCCGATCTTGTTTTCCATTTCAATCGGCGCGATCCGCAGTGCGCGCGCGCGCGCGCCATTTTTTTCACCTACAAGTGCGTGTGAACTCTCGTTCGAAATGCGTGATGTCGCGTACTGTTGATCCGGACACAGAAGTAACGCGCGCATTTTTCGCGTAAGTGTTTTGATTAAGGCGGCCCGTGGCGTTGCTGTGACGAATCCTCGCCAGCTGGAGGAGATCAAGGAAGCGACAGAGGAGGAGAAGACAAACGGACAGAGAAGAAAGGAGGAGGATAGCATACGGAGCAGGAGACACTTGGCACATCGAGAAAATGAAGACCACACAACGAGCGTTTAGGTGAGTCCGTGCACAAGCACTATGGAGAATATATTCCGCGTCTGTTGGTCGTATTCACGCTGCATGCTTAAACGCGGTAACAGTACGCGGGCTATTCGTAACACGAAGGTTGTTCCGCCATCCGTTGATAATCGCCGTTAAGTTTCGCTCTCGCGCGAGTCGACACTTCAACGCAAACCGTATATTCTCTCAAGCAATGTATTCTTCTTTGTTATTGTTTGAAATCACTCGGATTTTCAATATGGTAGAAGAAAGAGAACTTTTAACCGAATTGATTTTTGAGCGAGCCTTTTATATCTGAACAACAAACAAGCAAGTGCAACAACAAATGTTGTGTATACACAATACGTGCGTATTTTGATACGAATGTCCTTGCAAAATCAGCAAACTCTGCTCGCGTGTAATTTTGGAAAATGATGAAAAAATATTTGTTCTCTGATTACTCATCATTAAACGTTGATTTAAACAGGATTTTTACAGAATGATTAACGTCGCTTATCATTAGTGTAGATTAGATAGAAAATTTACACGTCGAATATAATAACTCGAAAAAATTTTGAAAAGTAAGGAAATTGCTGGTTTTCCAACGACAACTCTCACGTATGTGAGAATAGAAACTAAATCATGTTGTTCAAGAATATTTTATAATTGAATTTTATATGTTACAAACTAGTATGTACATAGTTGGGATTAGAAACTAAAATTATCATTTGGTTCAAGCTGGAAAGAATACTGAAAATCTTATAATTGCATTTCTATACAATGTTACGAACAAAATAGTATATTTAGTTAAGACTCTCTCACAGAGAGAGAGAAATACACACATTTTCTCGCCAATTATAACGATCACGATTATTGTGTACACACGACTCTCTCGTGTTGTGCTCCGCTTCGAAATCCGCTTTCAATGTTTATCATGTGACTCGAAAGCTAAGCAGAAAAGACAGCGTTGCTAATTAACAAATCCGAGATGATTTACCGATGTGTGCGCGTTGCATCTTATCGTTACGCGTTATACGGGATAATAACGATAAGCAGCGTGTGTCAAGAGCTTCGTTTCGATAATTATTTATTTTCGTTACGACGAACTAACCACGTCGCGGTAATTGGACGCCAATCAAAGTAATTGCGCGCTGCTTATGCAGCTATACGGTTTAATACCTACTTGCGAGAGCGGTTCTTCGCGACGCCTACTTATGCGCATTACTTTTCGTTACACCCCGCGTGTGTTAGGACTCGGACGACGCGCTTCTCTCACGTGTTGCGCAAGTTAATTTGAAGCGCATTTTAAAACTTGCTCCTTTACAGAAACTGTGTTTTCATCCGTCTGTTTATTTCGCGCTTATTTCTTTCTTACACGGTCTATTTTCCATACGGAAAATATTATACAAACGAGCTCTTCGATAGAAAATCCTTCATAGGAAAAATATTCAGCAACGTCGAAATTAAGATAACATTTTGAGATTTTAACAACAATATCTATCTTCGATTTCTATCTTCGCATGATATGATTTTTTTCTTTGTATTTTGTTTTTTTTTTTTTTTTAGTTTTTAGCTTTTTTGTTGCTTCATTATTTTTCTTCTAAGTCTAATGACGAAACATCAGACCTAAACAGAATCATTAATTATGTTGAAATTTCATAAACGCTCTCCCTTTACTGAGATAAATGCCTCGCTGGCAGAGACGGACGATTACACAAAAGAACATGTGTTTTTTTTTTTAAATAAAAGCGTCCTAATTACGTGTACAAATCGATGTTTGTTTTGCGACGATGTTATTGCAACTAAATGAATCGCGTCACACGACTCAAGGTTACCGATGAACGTCATCGCGTCAGCGAAATTTGACGTGGATCAAAATAATTTCAGTTGCATACACGTTTCGGATTTCAATGCGACGAAAAAGCATTGCGAATTAATCTTCTACGAAGGGCAATTTATGTTATACATTTTTTTACAAGCATCAGAAATAACATTGAACGAACTTTAACAAGGAGATATCAGGAAACGAGAAAATCAATAAACGGAGTAGTTAATTGCAAAAAGAATAACGCGCGTTAAAAGCGAAGTAAAAGCGTAACACGTGTTTACATTATTTTATTAGAAGTTCTCTGAATCCGCGTATTCTCTGACCGATGATTTTTTTTATCTGTCGATTTTATCGGAATTCCGCGATCTATTCATCGGCCAATTGAACTCGCGCGGGCGCGCTGTGAGATACAATTCGACCGAAAAGTAGCGATCGAGTATTATCGGACCGTGAACTCGGATACGGCAGCGTCGCTCTGAACGAGTGTGTGTTTACATACATACATACATGTATGTATGTAAATGTCACGTTTAAATGTTTACCGTTTCGTGTCAGTGGCTTTGCGTCGAAAATGTCAGATGACTCGATTTGACTCGCGGCTGTAACGCACACAATGTACACGAAAAATTGAAATGCTAATTTGAAAGATATAGTTTGTAGTGCATCAAAAACAACTCGAAACACACACATCTCTCTGTAGTTTCGTTCATGTGCTTTCGTGTTTTTGCACGCACATATCCGTCTATTGGCGATGGAGAAACAAGAGAACGCGCTTCAATAAGCCGATTTATTGCTAATTCCGAAAAAGCCGCGTATTGATTACGATTACCGGAAAATCAATACGCATTCGTCCGTTATTATATGTATTTGTTTTTTTTTTCGCAACGTTGAGTAAAGCTTTGTTCGCTCTCGCCGCGGATATTTCGCTCGCGACAGAATAATTTTTTTTTTTTTTTTTTTTTTTTTTTTAATCAGATCTCAGACGTTTCGAATTGGAAAGCGATATATATTTAATCGCGTTTGATTCTCGAAGAGCACGAGTGCGAAATCGATTTGTCAGCGATGAGTAGAAAGTTGGTCGAAAAATGTCGAGTAAGAATGACAAGCGCGTTGCAACGATTAATCAGCGGCGCGTTGAAAAAGAGCGGCGTCAAAAAAGCGACGAATCTTCTTCTTAATCGCGGCGCGCGCGATAAAACCCCCTCGGTTTAGAGATTTCTATATTCACTCGTGCGCGGTAAAGTCCGTGTTTCCACGGAACTTTCCACCGTAGGTATATATCAGTGAATTTTTTTTTTTTTTCAGCAATAAACTCCACTTCGAAGAACTCGACTTTGCTTTCGTGTGATCTCGACATTTTTTTCTCGTTAAAAGTGCGTAGGACTTAACGCGAAGCACGGCGCTGTACGTGTCCAATTTACGTTCCTATATCGCACGGGAATTAAAGTAGATGAGAATTACCGAGATTAAATTTTGTATTAATATTCAGGTATTATAAAATTCTAATTAATACACGGCGAACAGTAGCGAATAAGAATTAATTAACGGATCGGATCTCTTTTTCTCCGATTACGTAATTTGTATTTCTCGCGTTTCGTAAAGAGAGAGAGAGAGAGAAATTGCGATTTGACACGATGATGCTTCTAACGTGAAACGCCCAATTAAGCGCTCGGCCCTAATTAACGCGAGAATCAGAAACGTGTATTGTGGAAATCGATTGCGAGATACTTGCCGCGCGCTATATACGCGCTATATTACTTTCTTTTCTCTTATCTCGAGAAAAAAAATGCAGCTTCCCAGATGACGCGACATCAGCTTCTTTCTTACGCGCGCGTTCGCACCAGCGAACGACGTAATTAAAACATTTCAATTAAGATCAGTTATTGTGATTTTTTTTTCCAGACATAGAGAAAGATTTTTCCATTTTGATTCTCGGAATCTTTGCGCGCAAGAGAAAATGTTTTAACAGAATTATTTAACACGCCGCGTTAGCTTGTGTACGTCGTGGTTACACGCGATACTCTCGTTTTTTTTTCTCTTTATAGCTTCCGCGAGCTCCTGTCATTAAACTCGTTATCTTTTTTCTTTTTTTAAATTCCAAACACACGCATCGACTTTTGCTGTAAACATCTTTTTCTCATAAAAGTCGCATGTCGTTGATTACACGCGCAAGGAGACGAATGTATCGATCGTGTGTGTGTGTGTGTTGTAACAAAGTTAAAAATAAAAAAATAAACACATCATTGTTTATCAGAAATAGACAGCAACGGTGATATGCGGAATATGTGCGCAGGAAAAAAAAACACGTACGGTAACATTGTTTCGCGTCGCATTTAAAACCGCAAGGTTTGTCCGCGGACGCGAATTGGTTGCCTGACTCACAAATGACTCGCGTACGTACTTTCCGGCGAATACATGTCGGGGCGTAACAAAAAAAAAATCACGTACAACGTGAGTTCGTGTTTTGCGCGAAATGCGCGATGATAACCGCGGAATGTTCAACACAATCTCGCGTCACGACGACGGATTCTTTCTCTCGTGCAAAGCTAACGCGAGTTTTATTACTGCATACAACAACCTTTGATATTAGGTCCACTTTCCGAAAAAAAAATCAACGAAAAATCGAGTTGCCTCGAGAGTTTAGATATTTGGAAACTGTATCTCATTTTTTATTTTTTTTTTTTTTTGTTTTTTTTTATCGTAAAAACAAACCTCTAAAAATGTCGAGTCACCATTTTATAACGCGTCCGCGTGTGTACGTACGTACATATCTCGGTCTAGTCAATTGTTTCGTGTCGCAATGCCATAGAACAATATCGATCGGTCGATAGTTCCGGATCGCCTTACATATTTTTATAATGTCACACACGTGTACGAGCGGTGATGCATTTTTATCACCCGATTCGAAACGAAATAACGTGGAATGTGCGCAGGGGCATGTAATTACGAATTGGCAGCTATAAAACGCGAGGACGTTCTCGATCTATTTTTTGGAAATATTTTTTTCCCTTACGAGGACTTCAAAATCTTGTAGAACAAACGGGTTTTAATACATTAAGTTGAAATAAGATCGAAGAGAGATATTTTGCGCGTACATGGATATGTACACGACAAACATAACGTTGGCGATATGCGTGCACGGGCAAATCGGTGATTCGATCACCGATTAGCCTTGACACACTCGTAGACTCACGCGAAAACATTACACGATTATACTCTGCAATTGTTCAGACAACTTAACGCGTTCTGTTGAATTTAAAGATTCTATCCCCGACCATTACATATATCGATTTGTTGCGAGGCGTGTGTTTATCTTTTTCAAAAAACAAAAATATTTGACGAGTTTATAAACACACACGTGTAAGTACGGAAAAACAAAAAAAAATTGAAGAAAAATATCGCTGCAATAACAATAATTGTAATGATTTTCAATCGTATTTTTTAACGATGCGAGTCACAGCTGTCGTGATTGCGGTGCGGTCGTTAAAGCCGGTTTCAAAAATTCGTTCGTTTACACGAGACTTTATCTAAAAATCTTTTTATCTCGGCGCTTAGCAAGTCGCAGGAAGTTTTCGTAAAATACTACCTGCGGGGCGCGCGTGGAATGCGACTAGCTCGGGTTCTCATATATGCTTTTCAAAGAGAGACGCGCACAAGGCTTCCCATAATCTGCATATCGGGTGTCTATCCGGCACGTGCGAAAAAGGTGAGACGACGCGCACGCTTGCGACTTCGCGCGTCGCACTCTCACTTTATTCCGGATGGGAATCACGTACATGCCGGAAACTGCGCGTATCCGTGTCACGAATCCGGTGACGATCCACGACGCGAGCGTGTGTTCGTTAATGATCGCGCACAGGATGCGCGTAACAAATTGTATATTTTTGCGTTAAAAAAACACAAAAATATATCTCGATATACGTATTTGAAGTAATTTTCAGTCAATTTGCGTTTCTCTCTCATTAAGCGCGCACGCGACATTTTATTAAATGTTATTCGTATTTTACCGATGAAAAGATCGAAGTACAAAACGAAACAGAATAGCATTGGATTTCTCAAGAGGTTTTAAACAAACACACACGCGTATTGCGCGCGTGTTGTTGCAAGGTAGAAATCCAAAACCACTCTCGATCGATCCGCTCTCGTTTCGTTTCGTTTGCTTTGTTTAGAATTTCCTGCAGCACGATAGTAATTATCGAGAGAATGAGAGAGAGAAAGAGATCGCGAAATCGAAAGCGAGATGCGGTTTCTTCCTCGAGCCTACGTTTGTTTTTTTTTGGATGAAAAATTCACGCGAGAATTGATTCTCTCCGCAGTAATTTTAATTAGTGAAATGTAATAGTACACATTATCGAGGTTCGAACGACTCGGATTTAATATCGCGTGAAATATTTTTTTACAATAGGTCAAGGTGTAATTATCGATTATTAGACAGTTGATATATTATCAACTTTTATTAGCCTTGGGTCTGTATTTCCTGCGTTAGATCAGCGGTTCTCAAATATCCGACGTGTTACTTCTCCGAGACTTAGCGAAAACTGGCCATATAAAAGATATTTTATCTTTATAATCGTTTTGCTACATGATTCTCTCGCGAAAGTTGCAAACGCAGCGGTGCCGAGAGTTAATTCAAAGACACGCGAGTTCGCGTTAACGCAAAATCTCGCGAGAAACTTCACACACGCAAAATTACAGATTTTTGTCGATGTCGAAACGCTCTTCCGTCGAAGTTTCTTCTTTGTATCTTCGCCTGCGGTCTTTCTTTCTCTCGCAATAACTAAAACAATGCGCGCGATTGACGTCCCACCGACCGGTAGAAAGGAAAAAAAAAAAAAAAGAAACGGTAGAAATCGACCTCCCTGAAGGCACGGGCTGCTTCTCCGATCCTTCGCTTCTCTCTTTCTCTCCATATTCTCTTCTTTATTTTTCTATTTCCTTTGCCACCCCTATCGATTCGAGGGAAAGAGTTTTGCGGAGATCATCTATAATTTAAGTACGTTTATTCTATCCGTACGCGCGCATTTGCGTATACCTGCGCGAACATCTTCGCGTGTGTATCTTCCTTCTCTGCCATATTGCCTTATATCTTTTATGCGCGCGTAAAATCCAATGCAAATTTATTCATGCGTCGCCTATTAGACCGGTGCAAAGGTGGTTCTCCTCTGCCGCATAGTTGCACCGTATGTACAATCTCTCGCGCAAGAGAGAACATCTCCCTTCTCTGATATTATCACAAGATCGTGGTCGATCTTATTCGCTCGTGTGTTTATCATTTAAACAAGTGCTTTTCGATAAACTGAGCGATCGCGTTAAAATAAACAGATCGCTGAAAACTAAAAATTTCTAAATATTATTTCCGACAGCATTCTCGATCAAAATTGTTTTCAACGTAACTGCAAATAAATCGTGTTCGTTTCGGGACGGATAGATTTCGTCTTTATGTATTTTTTTCTGCAATCGTCTGTCGAGGAAATAGGTTGATTGAAATAGCAAAATTGGCTACCAGTCAGTCACACACGATGCGCCGAAGAAAAAAAGCTCGCACGAACGTAATGAAAATTTCTCGATTCAACGTTCAATCGATCAGTCCGTTTCTAGGAAAATAGCACTGTCCGGCGGCTGTCACGAGAAGTGATAAGTCGGCCAGTGAAACATGAAGAGACATATGTTGTAAATAAGTTATTTAAAATCTAATAATTTTCATGACTACTAGGCGCGTGACGTTACACACGTCAAAATTGATTTCCTGATTGACTAAGCTTTTATTTTCGAATACATGAGATAGCGTACGATAAGCCAGACGTGTGTATCTTTAAATAAAATTTATCGCCTTTGAAAAATTCGAATGATAACTTACTTCGACGTTACATATCTCTTTTTCTCTCTCTGTGTGTTTATCTTCGTGTTAACTCGTTTTGCTGTCGAGACATATAAATTTTATTGAGATTCATCTTATTACCGATGTGTGCAAAATGTGTTGCCTTCCGTATTCGTCTTCGGCAAATTTATTTTATTTTGCGAAAACAACAGAAGCAATAGGATCCTGTTGTGTGTTGCGCCGGTCGAAGGAGTCGAAGGTCACTCTTAATGAGGATCCGTAGCGCACATAAAAGTGATATATAGCCAAGAGAAATTGCTTTTAATTGCTCCTCAGAGCAGCGGTTGCCGTCTTCTTCTTTTACCTTTCCGGACTTTATCTTCGATCCTTTTCTGTCGTGCCAATTAAATTCCCATCAAAATTCATTTTTGAAGGAAAAAAATTATTCTTCGCACTTGTGTGTACGCGCACACACGAGGTGTCCTTGTGACCAACTTGTATGTTTTTCGTTACATGTGTGCAAGAAAATATTTAACAAAATATCCTTGCGATAACTCGTATGTTTTTCGTTATATAATAAAAACCATATATGTAACACAAATATACAAGTTGTCGCAAGGATATCCTGTGCGCGTGTATGTAAGGGCGAAAAATAACGTCTCTTTTCTCCAAAGATAAAGTTTGATAATATATATATAGAGAGATGGAGAAATAGAAGAAGAGAGAGAAAGATTTTTCTTTAATTTATATTTTTTAGTCAATTATTTTATTAGTAATATATTTAAAAAATTTGAAAATTAATAAATATACCATCTAATTAGCTAAGTACACGAATAAATATTCTACGTTCGCGATATATAAACCGTTTTATATCAGCTGCATCGATTTTCATCTTGAATATTTTAGTCGTGTACGTAAGAGCGTAACATATCTCTTGCCGTCGACGTGAATCGAAGTTGAAATAGCCCATTCGTACTAGTAGAATATATTGGTTTCAAGTTTTTTCTTTCTTTGTGTTCTTGTCTGCAGCTCTCTGCGTTCCCATTGAAGTTAGTAGCTTAGAAAAAAAATATTGAATTGCGACAACACACAATATTTGTGTTCATTTTCGCGCTTGTTTATAGTACATATCCGTCGAAACTATCTCTTCTTTTTTTACGACACAAACACACTACATCCGCGCAATATACTTCGCAGTGGTCGTCGACAATCGCATGTGATCTTCGTTCTAGTTACAACGAAGAGTCTCTCTGCGTGAGTCGCGCATTTTTCTCACTTTCTTGCGCTCTTCTTGCCCTTTTCCGCGGCGGTTCGAATACGGGTCACGAGAGTGTCAATCGATTATTGTACTCGCAACGATGACTTCGCAGGTGTCGTGATTGATGAAAGCTGTGCGTAGGATGCATTCGGTCGAGTAAGAGGTTTGCAACAATGTTGCAGCTTTCGAATTTAATATTTTTTTATATGTTGTTGCACACGTGTTTTCTTTGTCGAACGAGTTTGTTAGAATTGAACTTTCTCTTGCTTGCAAAAAAAATTATTTTTTATTTTACATTACAAAACTGACAATTTTGATTCTCTGACAACAAACGTGCGCTATAATTTCATAGATCGCTTTTCGTTTGTAACGTTAAAAATCGTATCGAAATGAAGTATTTTATCAGCGTTCCCGTTGCATTTTCCCAGCGCGATTTTCTGTCGAAAGTGCAAATTTCCGCGGATTTGAGAGGTAGAGAGGGAAAGAATTCGCCCGGCTCTCTGGAAAACTTCCATTTGCCCTGGGGATAGGAAACTCCGACAATAGCGGTGCTCGGTTGAGAAGCAGCGATGAGTTGCGATAGACAAAAGGGATAAGCGGAAGAAATAGTTGACGAAAAAGAATGTGGAGAAGGAGAGTCGAGCGCGAGGCCATTGGGAAAGGAGCGGGTGGGCAGAAAGTTTCAATGACCTAGAAAAGCTGTGTGAAGTACGATATGAAGTACATAAAGATACACCTCTCACATTTAATTACGGTGATACATTGTTTTCGAACGATATTTTTTATATAATACACTTTTGTGCAAATATTTTATTAAATATGAGAATAAAAAGCAGCGCAAAATAGTAGAAATAGAAATCACCTTTGCGTGTGCATACGCGCGTATATAAATAACAATCGCAATGATGAAACTCGGGAGCCGCGGATAGCTGGAATTCTTATAAACAATTATTACTACGACAGAGATAATTTGCGATGTCGGGCGGGGAAGATGACGCTGACGCTAAGTGCGCTTTAAGTACGCTTTTTTACGGGCGGCGACGTTCCACGCGACCCTTTCGCGGGCTGCATATTTCCTTCGGTTTTTTTTTTTTTTTCGATATCGAGAGCGGCGAACTACTAACGAAGGTATCGGTGGAAGAAGCGAAGTGCTTAAGTGGATGGGGGAGAGGAATATGTAAAGGAAAGTAAAGGAAACTGCCGAGCAAAACGAAAAGAGTCAGAGTTGTGTGCAAGAGAAGAAGAGAAAAGAGAAGATGAGCAACGCGACGAAGGATCGCAGCTAGTAGGTTACAGTAATGGTGAACCATTGGTGTGTTATATCAGAATGACGAGAAGAGAAAGAGAGAGAGGGACAGAACAACACGTACGCGTGGTGAAAAAAGAAGAAAGGATCGCGGGGGATGGATGTGCAAAACAAGAAGAAGAAACCGGACTCCGCAAATAGACAAGGTTGAGGTAGAAGGGGGCAGTACCAACTGGCAGAGAAGAAGAGGCGGGAAATGACGCGCAGTGACGGAGAGGAATTCTCGATTGGCAGGTCAAAGTGATACGCCGTGCGGTGTGCCGCGGACATCGGCTGGATGTGTGTACGAGAAGAGGATTGTGGGAAGAGAAAGAGAGAGAGAGGGGAATTCTCGTAACGATCCTGAAACGATAGACGTGGCAGGAAAGGCGAGAGTAACGCCGGAATATCTTTATTGGCAGACGCGAACATAAAACAGCGTTCTATTAACCTGCCTGCGCGCGAGTGTTCGCGCCACATAAGTGAATGTGAACCGATGCTGTGCGCTCGTATCAAAAACCGTTCCATTGTCGTTTCTACTTCATTGGCAGACAGCGACGTTTCTCTTATTCGACATATCGCATTTTTCAGAAACAAATACTTGAATACATTTCCATAAATGACATTGAAGTCTTCTGTTTAGACTGAAGAAATTTTTTTCTCAAAGACATTGTGATTCTTTCAATTCTTAGAATTTAATTCTCTTGATAGAGAGACAGTAAAAAAAAAAAAACCAAAATGCCATTCTAGTCTCTTAGCTTCCGAATTGTGTACACGCGCGCGTTTAAAAATCACATTTGCATATAATACCCGTCTGACTCACCTTTGTCTGTCTCAAAATAAGTTATCCGCGTCTCAACGCGCTCCGACAGTGATTCTCAAAGAATGATTCTCTCGCGAGATGTTCGCGAGAGACATGTGACCGGATCAGTCGATCGAAAGCGAAGTGACAACATGAGAGACTGTATAGATTACAAAGAGCGCGAAAAGAGCTGAATAAGAGGGTGTTCAAGAAAAAAAAATCAACGAATGAAGAAAAGGTTAAACGAATGAGGGTAGAAGTGACTTCAGGGAATTCATTTGTGAGAATCGTAAAGCGATTGCTGGCTTCTTGGTTCTTGCCCCGGCGAGCAAGAAATTGCATAAAACCGCCGCCGGGTCTTGAACGTAAAAAGCGCCATGTGCGTTTACCTGTGCATTCGAGAACGGGAGAAGAAAGAGAGAAAGAGAAAGAGAATAAGAAAAGGTCGAGAGAGCGGAGGCTGAGGTCAAAAAAAAAAAAAAAAAAAAAAAAAAAACGAAGCGATTCATTATCCGACGAAACTGAATGCAATCAGTTCGCATTTGGCTCGTAGCGAAAAAACCAACGAATATTTTCTCCTCTTTTTCTCTCTCTTTGACGTACAACAAAATGCTTGCCTTCTTGCAATCTCTCTTTAAAAGTTAGTTGTTATTAATAACGCGTAACAGTGATATAAAAAAAAAATAAAAAATAAAAAATAAAAATAGTGACGCGAAAGAATCGTCTAAAAAGCGCGTGACGTAACGCGAGACGCTCGAGTCTGTCGGCGATTATAGGCGGTAAGCGCGGCGGTGGCACCGATGCGAAGGACGTCGGAATTGGAAAGTAAAAGTTAACGCAAAGGTAGCGCCTGTCGCGCGCATGATAGTGAAAGATCGCAGGAAGGAGCATTGATCTGAAAATGGGAGCTAATTGTGGTACTTTCTCGTGTTATCGCGTCCGCGAGCGAGGAAGAAGACGGGAAAAGGGCCGTTTCACTGACATATCTCGGATTGACGCGAAATGATCGTTCCACGTCACGCATTATGTATAATTTTGCATTCCGCAATCGCGTTTTCCAGTCCACAAAAGAAATAATCGATCACTCGCGTCTCGATGCCTAGTCTCGAT
Source organism: Pseudomyrmex cubaensis (assembly GCA_014825685.1). Lineage (NCBI taxonomy): Eukaryota > Metazoa > Arthropoda > Insecta > Hymenoptera > Formicidae > Pseudomyrmex > Pseudomyrmex cubaensis. The sequence goes on from QVOA01021283.1 coordinate 14,782, forward strand.
TAATCCGCGCTCTTGAGAGTCGCTGACGAGGAAACACTTGAACACACACGTCTCTCCGAGAGATACTCAGGTATAGAAATTCTCACAGAGTGGCTTAGAGGAAGAGGTGAAACAAGAGACACGTGGTGTGTTAAGAATACAATTTTTCTCGGAGTAATTTCTTTTAGTAATAATTAAAAGTAATTTATTTAGTAACACTTAAAAGTAATTTATTTTTATTTTTAACAGAACATGTGCGAAACTGACTGATATTTCGACTTGTATCGAAGACAGAATTTTGTACATATCGTGTTTTACAATACGATAAAAATGACATATCGCGATCAACCGTGCGTTAATACGTAAAAAAATGTGCACGTCTTTCCATCGCGCAAAACTACAGCCGTGGCGAATCTTTTCCCCGCTCACGAGATCATTACAAGCGTGCTGTCTCTCTCTCTCTCTCTTTCTCTCTCGCGAATTTAAAATATAATTTTAAAACGGCGCGTGATGATGCCGGTTCTCGGTCGTTATTTTTAAACATAATCGCGTTTCTCCGCGGGATCGGCGAGAAATAAACGAACGATCTCCTCCCGACTCTCGACTGCTTCGACCTTTATCGTCCTTCGCCTTACGAAATAATCCTGCGCGCGGGAGGATTAATCGCCTCTACCTTCGTTCTCCTCTCTCCCTCCTCCCTCTCTTCTTATCTCTCTCTCTCTCTTTCTTTCTTTCTCTCTCGTGTGTGCGAAGAGATGTATCTCGACGGACCGGTAAGTGCACGCAAGCAAGAAAGCAAGCAAAGCGAAACAAGCGAAGGCGCACGCGGCTCTGCATGCGCCGCGCGTACATACATAGTACGTATACGTGTGTATTATACGCCCGTCTCTTTCCCTGGCAAATGCCGCGTCGTGCGGAGAACGTGTTCTAGGTCTAATGTCGATGTACCACCGACGGAGAGCGAGAAAAAGGAAGGTCGCGACCAGGGAGAAACAAGAGGAAAGATAGAACGCGTCGTCCTGCGCGTTTCTCGACTCCGCGCCCGCGATTTAACCCTTTCTCGAGAGACAATCTCTCGGAGACAATGGCTCGTATTCGCCTCGCGTCGCACCTCGAAATTTAATTACCGGTTTGCGAACTGCTCTTTATCGCGACGCAATAAATAACAAATTACACGTTTTTACAAAAGCGATGTTGAATTGCTCTTAAGATCATTTGTTTCTTTTTGTGGCTTTAAGTGTGCTCGGGATTACATTTGAGATAAAGAATGATAAAAAAAAAAATAAAAAAATGTTACAGCGACTCTCTGTTGCGTGCAAGAGAGGAAAAACAATACGGCGCGCACGCAAATACTTAGTAGCTAATTATGTAAGAAATCTTATTCTCAATCTTCCTTTGTAGCGCCTCTTCTCTCGCAGCTACTGCGAGTTTCTTTATTTACTTTAATGGACGTTCTCTCTCTTTTTCTCTATCTCTCTTTCCGATTTGCACTCGTGGGAATAAGGCCGTTCACGAGATTGAATTTGGTCTCGGATTGTTCGTTTTCGCCAGCTCTCGAACATTTTTGAAATATATATTCGTGCCAATGAGGCGTAGGTCTTGTTAATCAAAAAAAAACAATACGTCTTTTTCATTCCACCGATCTGGAACGCAATCGTCCTGTTCGACATTACAATCGCGGAAAGTTGAAAAATACAATAGGTGTGGATTTGAAAAATTCCAAACCTTCCGCGCGGCAGAACAATTGGTAGTCGATATTTCCGCATCGATTCGATAGAAAATTAAAAGTTACGTAGCTGGATCTTACAGTTTTGAAAGCTCGAATGTATTATCTCGAACCGTCGTCATTTTTAAATTCCGAAAAGATGCGATATTACACACGGCGCAAGATGATTGACGGTCTTATTACGTGATAGATCTGTTACGTGCGCTCTTGAGAGGCAATTTTTATATACGATGCTTCGAGAGCATCTCGCGTCCCTGCAGTCAAGGGCTTCTCGTTGTCCCTGAAGAAGCCACGTTTCTGCCGATCGATCTTTGTATGCCGTGTTCTCTCTTACCCTTCAGGCGAGCTCTCGTGGCCGCATTGAAGTCACCCTTTCAACCTGCTTCGTGAACCTCTTATCTGCACGCCGCGTCCATTAACCTCTGTCCCTCTCCTTCGTACGGAGAAGAGAACACGACGACCGTGCACAAAAGAGCGAAGATGGGAGAGAAGGGTAATAGCGAGTCTTCGCGGTTCTCCAGAGACCGCTTTAAAACGTTGTTTTCTCCACACGACTACATTGTTACGTAACAAGATGCGGTTGGGCACCTATGCGGTTCAACACCGACGACGACTTTTGTCACTCACTTATACAACATTTTTTTCTTTCCTAATCTCATCGATCGCTATCGCTTAAATGAGATTAGAAAAACATGCTGTTACGAAGCGACTGGTGACTTTTTTTTTTTTTATCTGAAGTATATGTTGTCACGTCGATTTACAAAACAACATCATTTGTGCGTCCGACGCGGACAATGTTCTCGTGTTGTAACACGTTTCAATTTTACCCTTCATCTATCTTTCGGCGACATCTGCGGAACGTTCCGACTATCTTATCACGACAATCATTTATCATCGTCTCGGCGGTACATCGAATTTTTATAAATCTTCGATAAGACTTCCCTCGGCTGAAAAAAAAACACAGTTGCGGTCTTTACGACTACGCGGCTCTTCTCTTCTCCTTCTCTCCCAATTACGCGTTTTATCGCAACGCACCGACCCGGGTTGTAACGCGGTCGTCCGATGTGTCACAGAGGCGAAAGGGCTAGGTTGCACACGCGCTCGATCGCTCTCAAAATACATACACACGCACACATACACGTGAGAAGACTTTCCGCGCGCAAAGGCCTTGTATTGTAGAACGCGCGTCGCGCGAGAACCCGGCCATCGTCACGTCCTTTTCTCCCGCCAAGAATAGTGGACGTTGTCCTTGCATTGAAAAACCAGCAAGGTCGTTCAGGACTTGTACAGCTCGGTTCGAAGCTCTTCGAGAGCCGCTCTCGGCCAAGAGAGTCCTGTCTTTTTTGATTCTGCTTTTTCTCTCTTTTTCTCAGAGAGAGATGTCTTCGTGATCCTCGCTGCGCATGAAATAAATCGTGCGTTACTTACCCGCGTGCGGGCAAAGGTGCGCTCCCGTGTACGCTCTAGGCAGATATACGAGAACAGATAGCTAATCTTGGCGAGTGGTTTAAAAAAAAAAAAAAAAGGCGCAATGTGCGCGAGACAAGCGCGCTTTAATATATGATGAGGAGAGGGTAATAGTTCAGCGGAGAATTTCGGAACGAGCGAGACACGCGAATCGGCGAATTTGATCCGCCGTAATCTCCGCGGGAACTCCACGCGCAGATGATATATAAGAAACGTCATATATTTTGCACTTTTCCCCTCCGAGATAGGGCGAATATAAATTGCGATAAATTCAACAGACCTTGGTAAATTCTGTGTGATTTCCTGAAGTACATTTTTGATAGAACTTTAGATGTAAAGTTAGAAAAAAAAAAAACATTGACAGAGAGAGAAGAAAATGATTTTACAACCACACGTATTTTTGCGGAAAATGTCTACTCTGAGTAAAGATATAAAAAAAAATTGCGGAGCCCTCAGCAGAGATAAGCGAGACAACGCGGATATGAAAGTCTCGACCAAAGTAAAAAAAAAAAAAATCGAGGTCAAAACTCGATCACAAGTTTATTCACAAAGACAAAACATCGTCCCCACAACCGTCCGTTGTGAATTTTGCGGGCAATAAAATTTTCTACAGATCGATAAAAAAAAGACAAAATTTGATGCGCGACTTACCTAGAATGTGGAAATACGCGAGGTGAGAGAAATCGAGATGTAATCAAATCTACAGCACGTAATGTATTAAATGGGAGAAAATAATATTAAAAAAACGCAGTGTAAAAATGTTTAACGTTTATGCCCGCATTGGCGACATGTACCGAGAGTTTACCTTTCTATTGCACGGCAATTGCGCGCGGCAATACGTCCCACAATGTGTTAAATTTCTCTGGTGTGCGCCGCGGCGCTGTCACGTGCAGACCGTAGAATCGTGAAAAACGCGCCGCACGCCCGCGTAAATTGCAAGCCGCACGCACGCAAACGACAACGTCCGCTAGAGACCTGCTAAACGGGTTTTCGAGATTTCGTATTGCTATAAGCGTCTCTCTTATTATTTCGACTCGTATATGCTCGCGCACGCACGCTTAGACAATCGCCGTGTCGTATCTTCTTCTCGCCGCGCGGAAAACGTGAAAATATATAATTTCACGTGAAATTATGATGACCTTTCCTCGCCCTCCTCGTCTTTCTCCGTCCTTTAGAGACAGCGTAGATGTCTTGATATATAAATACATTCCCCTCCGCATCGTATAACCGTTGTGTATATGTGACGCGCGAGAAGGGACTAAAGTTTAAATTATGAGTCTCGAACACTCTCGCAGAGATTCATTTTATTACAAAAGTGTAAAAGTAAACACGCAATTTCGAAAAAAGATTTTAAGAGACGAGAATTCACGGAAAGTGTTAGATTATATTTTCGAGTGTTTTTTCCCCGCGTTTTGTTACAATAAGAACCGCGAGAAAAGTGTTTTATGGAAAAAAACCGAGAGAAAAGTGTTTTATGGAAAATAAAAATCAAGAAAAAGATGAAACGTAAAGAAGAAACTTCTTCTCTCTCACTTTCTCTATAGATCCGCATTTGATTGCGGCGTTCTGCAGACACTGCAATCGTCTTGCTTGACGCATCCTTGTCCCTTTAGCGTCTTCCTCGTCTCGCCGACGCGTGATCCTCTCTCTTTCGTTGGCATTGCGCTCCAAGCGTAGGAGCCACATCGTCTGCGAACGCGTGTCAAGGGCGGCGGCAGACCAGAAGGTGTCTTGCTGGGGTTGGCTTTGCGGATGCACACACAATCGATATAGCTACTAAAGTTCATGGCGCGCCAGCCGGCGCCACCCATCGTCGTCGTCGTCGTCGTCGTCGTCGCCGCTGCTGCAGCAGCAGCAGCAGCAGCTTCCTCTTCGCGGTTTGTCGACTCACTTTTATATCTTCGAAAAGAAACATCAGACTTTTTCTTATTTTACCACGTCAAGAGAGGCTATGTGATATCTACTTTGCAATAATATCCTTCAGAGAGGAAATCTGCTTTACATTGATAAAAGATCCTTACTGTTTTTAGAGATAGAGAATATATGGAAAAATAGAGAAAAGTCGCGGAATATAGAATAAAGTGAAAGAATAAAAGTATGCAAATGCTTTGATACAATGTGCAGGTTGATTACAATAAATAGACTTTATTCTTGCAACAAAGTTAGTGCGCGGTGGGAAACCGTTTTAACCCGCGCCTACGTCTCTCTCTTTCTGTCTCGCTTGAATTTCAAATCGCTCGCAAATTTCTTTCGTGTTGCGGTGCTCAACGGGAGCGCAATATCCGGTGATGAGGTGTACCCATAAAGATGCGATTCTCGTAAAACGTATCACGCCGAAAACAACCGCGCCGCTGACACTGGTCGAAGCCGATCTTTAAGAGAACCGTCGTAAAATGTGCCATAGTCAGAGAGAGAGAGAGAGAGAGAGAAAGAGATAAAATGAGCTTTCATTCATATGCTAATCTCCGGATTTAATGTCGTAAAAAGAGAGAGAGTCGATATTTATCGTCATTTAACTTTCTTGCGCAATTTCTTCAATGTTCTTCTTTTTTTCACACGCTCGTAAGACTTGACCATTTTTTCGCGTGACAGCACAGCTTTGCGGTCGTTTAATTTTTGTACGTCATTAATATAAAGTATTTTGTGAAAAATATTTCGTAACACTGTCTTTGACCTCGTTTTTAAACTTTAAAAAGCTTTTTACTAATTTAAAAGGTACTTAAATTGATTGAATTTTTAATGTCAGAAATTGGCGCAGAATTTATTGATGAAGAGAGAGAGAGCAGTGGGAGAACGCTTGCGATTGGCAACTTTGCAAACACATACGACGCGGATAAGACTTAAGAGAACTAAATCCGAGCTCATACCCGCGTGATAGATCACGCGTTCGTTGCGCGCGCGCGGATAAATTGCGCGCAGTCCGTACGCTTCTTCTGCGCTTCTGGTACCTGTGGTGGATACCGAAAATAATTAACGACTTTCTTACATCATCCGCTCTAAGAGCCTCGCTCGATCCCCAGCTTGGGTATTACGCCCCCGGTGAGAAACATACAACTAACAATAACGGCGAGTAATAAAACGCGGCGAGGAACCGGCGTTTCAGGTTAAACGAAGAGAGAAGCGCTCTGTTTATAGCGTCTGCAAAACGTCCGTGATTCATGTTTGCTTTTGTCAGATCGATGATCGTGACTCCGGCCGCGATCAAGATTTCTCGAAACGTATCTTACATCTCGCTTGATCCCGAGAAAATAGAATCCACCAAGGAAGATTGTTAGCAACTGCTGTGTTGCGTTAAAAACAGCAAATTTTACTTCGCTGTATTTAATATATATTTTAACACATTACATACAGTTTTAATATATCAAACAAAATTTTTAGTACGTTTTTGCATACGTATATCAAATATAATTTTCTTATACGCGCGCGTGTATATGTAAAAGAAAAAGAGAGAGAGAGAGAAAATAGAAAAAACGCAGGTGCACGTGTAACATTAAATTTAAAAAAATATAGCGCATATAATCTTTCGAATAAAACACGGTAAAGGTAGATGTAGAAAAATGCATTTTTCCCGGTGTATTCAAACCGCACAATATTTCAGGCAAACACGAAGCGCTTTCGGCAGATCTCGACATGTGAATATTAAAGGAAACTTTTATATTCTGGCAAGTAATTTGTTTTATTTTGCGTTTCAATAGTAGAATTCTTTTTAATAACGGCATGACCGTGTATATAAACTATACAATTTCGCAACTGAATTTGTGAGCGTATTTAAAAAAAAAAGTGTTTTTCTCTTTTTTTGTTTTTGCACAAGCTCTGAACGTTTTAACTTTTCCAAAATGTTTTGTAAATGTTTTAAGGACGCCGAGAGTGCACGAGTTAACTTTGCAATTTGATTAATTTTTCATTCGCTTTCGACTTTACGTTAGACACACAGTCAATCCCAAAAGTCTACATACACTCTTTTAATCTAAGGCATAAATTAGAAAACAAGAATATATGTTTGTTTACCACAGACACACAATTTCCGTACTCCGTTCCCTTTTCTCTTGTGTCTGTTTCAATCATTCTTTTGTGTCTCTTCTTAATTTTCTATTCTCTTTCTACTCGACGATCTTTCTCTTGCGGGGTTTCTCCCCTTTCCTCGCCGTGGCGTGTTTGTTTCTTTTTCGTCGATATCTTTACTTACATTTCTCTGCTTGCGGTGGAAGCCACGCGGTGAAACCTTCTCGCGGGTTCTATAATAAGACGTATCGTCTTGTACTGCACGTGTGTATCCGATTCCGTGATTGGTCCCGTACCCCGCAATCTGCCTCATACGTGATCTATGCGCCTGGCATCATCCTTTCGTCTGCCTACCTCTTCCTCTTCCACCCGGGCGTGTGTAGTTTGCGCGTGAGTGAAAAAAAAGGCGTGTATGCAAATCGCAACGCAATTAAGTGGGGCTAAAGCGTGAAGCGCTCATCGAGAAGAGTATCTCAATATTCATGACCCGGTAGGATTTTATCGCGTCCTACACACACACTGGCGCAACTTTCGGCCACATGCAACATTTCTCGATCGAGTAAATTTCAGTCTTTTTTTTTTTTTTTTTCAGTCGAATTTTGCTACTTTGAGAGAGAACTTGTGAAACATTGACAAGAGAGAGAATCTCATCCTCGCGCAACTAACAATCTTGCAATTTATATTTGTACAGACGGAAATATCATTTCCCGACTATTTACATCTCTTTAACTCTTGAAGGACGTGTCACTCGTCTCGTGAAATCAGCTCGAGAGCTGCTCTTTGAAAGATCGAGCTCGAATCTCAAGGGAAGAAAAAATAAATTTGAGAGTCGGAGTTTTATTACACAAAGTTCGTGGGAGATATAGAAAAGTAAATTGCGAAATAATTCGAATTGTAGTAAATATTTCGAGTTATTCTTCTATTTCCTTTGACTTAAAGGAAATTTCTGTAAGGAATTGATAAAAATAAAAATTTGCCTTTGAGACATCTTTGAGTTAACGAAGTTCGACTGTGTTTTTGCGACTGTGCTACAGGGGTTCAGGACAGTATAGCTTTGTAGTAGCGTATGATTCGATTGCGAAAATTTACGAAAAATCTCTCGATCGACCCATTTAATTGAATCGCGATCTACGTCTGTACTCGGGATTTCTCTCGTGACACTTTCGTGTAGATTTAAATCTCGTGCGCCATTTCTTCCTTAGCCGCGAGGAACAGACATTAATTACTGGAGCGCTAAACTCATCGAGAGAGGGAAATCGTCGCTATCACTTCGCACGGCAAAAGAGAACGCGTTGTAATCGCGATCGCGATACGTTTGTATGCGGACTCCGCGACCGGAAAACAGACGCCGATCGAGTCTGCTCGCTTCTTTCTTTTTTCTTTTCTCGCGGACGACGTCGGTTTCGTCCTTCTTTTGTTCTTCCGCTTCTTTCTTTTTCGTCTCTTCGTCCTTTCTCCGGTGAACTTTTATCTGAAAATCTCGTTCAACAATGAGTAGATGCAAGGGAGTCGATAGATGTGTGATACCTTCCTGTCTCCACGTCATACGATCGCAAATGTGCGGATTTCGTAAGAACGCGACTTTCGCGGACGCGACGCGACGTAGGTACACACACATGTAATACAACGAAGAAGCGAAACAAAAGCGGCAGCACGAATGCGAAAAACTGGAGGTTGCGTCAAGAAACGGACGCGCATTTCTTGTTTTTTTTTTTTTTTTGTTTTTAATAAAATAATTTGTTATTCAGAGATGAAGGCACTGGCAGATTTTTTTTTTTTTTAATCTCGTATACGCGCACATGTACGTTTTTATTTTGACAAAAAGTGCGCGACGTGAACATATACACGCGAATAAAAAATAAATTCTAAAAAAAAACGAATTTTTTTTAGTTCTAAAAAACAATATACTTTTATTGATGAATGATGTATATTTTATGAAAGCAGTATTTAAACGTAGAAAATGATATAATGTGATATGCGTATTTATTTAAAATACTGTTGCTTAAATGAAATAAATAATTTCTTCAATCAACAGCGAAAGAGAGAGAAAATATATTTACTCGATTTAAAATAATCTTTTCTCTCAGTGTATGAGAGAGAAAGAGAGAGAGAGAAAATAGTAGTAGTGTTACGTATAATTTTAGGAAATGCTCATGACGGGATAATATAATTGTTTCCATTCTTTTATTGTCCATAGAAAGAGTCTGTTATAATTAAACTTTGTGTGAAATTTCCTTTGTTGCACAAACTTGTTTTAGCTTCAATAGAATTACATTTGACCTAAAAACGTTTTTTTTTCTTTTTGACAGAGTTAATTTTGCGGTGGTTATTAATCTTTAATTTGCCAATGTGTTTTTACATCGTACTATTGTCCCGTTTTTAATCGAAGCGAGTTAATAAGTAAATTTTATTTTTTGAAAAATTACACGTATATTGTTATTTTGGAAATTAAATTCACGAGTTTTCTCGTCTTTGTAAACACAAATTCAGTTTGTACGAGTTTGTCGCGAGTATTCGTGTTATGCACTTAATAAGGACACGAGGTGAGGCACGAACAAAAGGCAGGGCTCGCGGTGAATGTCGAAAAAAGAGGTGTAGGAGATGGTGAGAGAGATATTCCGTTGCGACATCCTTCATGTTGGTCTCTTGATATCGCAGTCTTATACTATGACCTAGATGCAATATATGAAAATACGATATTGTCTAACTGTATCACACTCTTATTTTATTTGTTTTTCTCTTTTCACTGAAATTAGTTTCTAATTTGCCGATTAATTTAATTCATTATAAAAAAAAACTTTCCTATTTACGCGAAATTTATTTCAATGAAAATTTTTACAATTTTTGCTCGCCAAAAGAGAGATGCGCGTAATAGGCGGTGCGCAAATTAAAAGTTTGAAAATAATTTCCGCTGAAATTTGTCAAAGGATTTGTAAAATAATAATTTTATATAATTTAACGTGTAATATACTTAAGATACGTAGAGATAATTTTGATTTGCGCAGTTTGCGTTACTCACTTTTTGATGAGAAAAAAAAACAAATCGTTGTAACGTGAAAGAACTTTGGACTTCGTCGGAGAACGGCGGTTTCTCGTGGTATCACAACACAAAGGGATAGAGAGGTTTCTGTTGAGAGCGGTAAAGCTTCGGCGATGTCGAAGAAAGAGATGTGGGAAGTAGTGAGGCAAACAGACGGTTGCGACACGCTCCCGTGGTCTACATTCTGATAGTTGAAGAGTGTAAGAAGTCCTTCTCCTTCTCTCTCTCCCTCTCTCCCTCTCGCATCCTATCGTATTCTCGCGTCTTCTCGTCCTTCTTCGTTCCCGTGCTATATAACTCGGAATCGCTCCTCTCGTCGTGCTTCCCTCGTCGCTAAAACAAGATATAGTTTAGATCGTTACGCGTCGCGGCTTTCACTTTTCTGCCTCTCGAATAGCCCGCGTTGTGGGTGAGAATCGGACCGGCTGTTGTGCGGCGCCGCACGACTCTTCGCGATTATTACTTTTGACGCGGCGCTACCGCCTCCACGACGATCAATTATTTTCTTCTCGAGATTATCCTCCGCGCCGCGACGACGTTTCGAGCATTCACGAAATTGTCTTCTCCGTTCTTTCGAAATTGTCCGCGATATCGATCTCTCGGGTTTGTTTCGCGAAACGACGATTTAACGCGGCTTTGTCAGAGTTGGTTTCGTGAAATTGATTATTCATCGATGCTAATCGGAACGTATTTATTCATTAGATTTTGAAGCTAAAGCCACTTTGTGTCGTTTCATAACTTGCAAATTCGCAATTTTGCATTCTTCACGCTTGTGATTTCAAAAACTAAAGTTTTTTATACATATAACGCGCGTGTGCGTATAGTTGGTTATAGTTTACTGAAAATAGTGCTATGCGAGTGACATTTGCATTGGTAACGGAGTGCCGGAGTTTGCAAATTCCACGCGGAATGGGGAAAGTGTTTGAAGTTCCTGGAACAACAGATGTTACGGAACAAAATGCACTAAACACGCAAGTTGTATTCAAGATAATTAAGAAGCGTGTAACAATGTATGCTTAAAACTTGTTTTTCAAGAAAAGAGATGTATGTGTAAAATTAAATCCCTTCCGTGTGTACATTCGAACATGCGAAGTTTGCGTGCGCGTATATACGATCAGCGATGTAATACCCGATGTAATTCGAGTTTTCGCATTAGCGCTGAATTACACGTAATTCGCGCGCTAAAATCACCCGAAAATGGCACGAGCTGTTAATTTGGAGCGCGGGGAGGCTACACGAGGCCGGTTGCTTAATTAATTCAACGGATTACATCCGCTGACTCGACTATCGCGAGATCCCGTCGTGTCGGTGTAATCACGCGCCCAAGCTCCGGTAACTGGAGCTTCGTTCCTGGCTTTTCGACGGCCGGGCCGAAAGTTCGAACGCGATAGACAGAGATCCGTGTATGAAACCTGACATCCGTTACGATACACGAAAGACGTCAAAAACCATCCACTCGCGTGTAATTTTGGGGAATTGACGAGAAAAACTGTTCCGACCGTTTGTTTGTTCAAACGTTGCTTCAAATAGGAAATAGTCGATAACTCAAAAATTTAAAAAAGTGAGGATTGCTCGTTTAAAGCCTTGCAACGACATCCCTCGTATTAAACTTGACATATAACATATGTATCTCGCGTTTCTATCAATCGAAAACTCGAAGATATTGCGAATTTTCTCACAGAGTACAGTTGGGGACGGGGGAGGGAGAGGGGAAGCTGCAAACGGGATAGAGCATCAGGGAAGCCCGCGATAGCAGGCGCGCGCACTTTTCTGGCTGCGGAATGAGCCGCTCGACCGTGTCGCCGTAACGAGCCGGGAAACGGAAACCCGTCCTTACAGATCCGAGAACAGGTTTGTACCGGCGTAGCGCGTAATTGCCGCCTGCCTTTCGTTGCGCCAAAACGGGTGGTGCCGATGAATCTGCATACTGTAAATCGCTCGGCCGTCGCTCTCTGCTACTTTCTTTTCCTTTTACGGATTCTGTATACCGTAGCGATGGAAAAATAAACGCGGAAAATTGAATCGGGATCGCGCTTTCTTCGCCCAGAACTCGTCTGGAACACAATCGAGGAGATATATAATAATATGTAAAATGTAGAGAGATCGATTTCTTTATAAAATTTTGTCTTCATCAAAGCGAAGAAATGCAGAAATGCGCTCCTTGACGTAAATATTTCTTCAGACACAATATATATGTACATTGTACCCTATATGAGATGTAAAATTCTCTCTCTCTCTCTCACATATTTCTCTCGCTATCTTCTTTCTGCGAACAACAAAATTCTCGTTTCATCCTCGTTAAATTATCTATGGAATTTATCCCGTGGTCGTCCTGCTTGTGCGCACCTGGAAAATCACGGTGCATCGACGCGTCCACGCGATTTTCTGGTGGAATGCGCTTGTGAGCGCATACACGCGTTGTATATTGCGCTCTCTATTGTCCTCGTATTTATTTTCAATATTTTCTCTCTCTCTCTCTGTTCTCTTTCACTTCAATATTACGGTCCGTTTTCATGGTAAATTATGAGCAAAAAAACACAAATACTTAGTCACGTATTGTATCAGAGATGAAAAAAAAAAAAAAAAAAGATACTTGAGATCGATCTTTCTCTCTCTCTCTCTTTCCGCCGAGACGCAGAGATACGCTATCCGATATTTCTCTTCTCGAGTTGGTATCGTATTCCACGTGCATGACGCGCTCATTTCTCGACTTAGAACACGTATGACCGCGTAATCTTTCCGCGAGACTATCGGCTCGCAATATCTGGCAGAGAGATGTGGGAATCCAATCGAAATTCGTATAAACGGAATGTCTTTTCGCGAACAAGAAGCGGCGACGTGTGTAATACGAAAAAACACACGGAAGAACCAGTTTCGATCGAGTTTCTTGCTCTGTTCCTTGTATGTTGTTGGAAGGGACATTCTCTCACGACTTTTAAAGTGACCGCGACGTCTTCCCCGTGGAAGACAATATCAACGGCGGGTTTCATGATTTCCCTCACAAACCCGGCCTGCTTCTCGTCAACGAGGAAGGCGACGGCGAAATATCTCTCGGAATTTTTTTTCTCATACCTTTAACCGCGCGCGCTCGTTCCGACTCGCTTTAAATTCTCCTCGAAATGTCAACGTGACGTGGTGGCGACGGCCAGGAACCTGGTGACAAAAAAAATCGCACGTATCTCACGTGACGAGATGCGAGAGCACATTTCGACGGTTTTTCGTCATCGACCAGTTCCTCCGCCGGCGCGTTGCGATTCCGCTTTTCTTTGCAATGTGCAACACGGAATTATATTTTACTCTTCTCTTCACGTGAGAGATTCTTGTCACGTTGCGCGTAAAAGATATTTATTGCGATCGTAGATCAACGCGGCAATGCGCTGGAATTTCTCTTTGTACGGTCATTAATTTCAACAATAAGTGTGTTTTTACTCCACTCGGAAATGGAGATCAATCGTCCAAATGGATGTTTCAACTAATCCGCGTAAACTTCGATGAAGCTATCTTCATTAAGCAAATAGCTCCAACGACGGCAAATCGCCCAATTGATTAGAGATGAACTTTGCTCTTTATCATGAAACTGTATGAACTTTACTTCTACTTGCTATTTGCAGTATACACTCCATTTCACTTAACGCTGAACGGCACGCTTCAATAATTAATACACGCTCGTATAGACTGCAGGCGTATATACTGTTGCCGATTATATACATAGCGTTATAAATGCAAAATAGAGAAAATTTTCATTAATATACAAAAAAAAAAAAACAATTAGAATCAGCTGTTAGAAACCGATCCCGTCAAAAATCTCGTTTGCTGATTAAACAGCGCGTTTTTGATCTTGACATTGTTTTATATGTACGTTTTTCCCGCAAAATGCGATTTTCGGCATTGAGTTTCTGCCCGCGTTCTGTGGTTCGTTTCTTTTTTTTTTTTCGAAAAGCATTGAAAGACACTCGAAAAGAACAAAACGGATATTGAAGCGGAGGCGAGTGAATTTCCGCTATAATATGAAAGTTTTTTATCAGGCGTACAGACAGAGCTCACGTCCAAACCTGATCGGGACAAAGCGAGAGCGGGATAAGTTCCCTTTTAAGTGCTTACGCTCGATCTCTGCGTCGAAGCGGCAAGAATGCTCGGATGAAGATTGCGAGACGGAAGTAGAATGTTGGAAACCAGAGAGAATTGACGATGTGTCTTTCTTCTTCTTCTTCTCTCTCCCTCTCTCGCTTTCTCTCTCTCTCTCTATCCCCGCTTTATTGTGCGACAGTCATATGAGAGCAGAAAACGGAACTCACGCTTGTAATTTCGCCGACTACGACGGATTTAATTACCTGCCTGCCCATCGAAAATAGAGAGCGGGAGTAAAACCGAGGCGACATATGAAACTTCACGATTCTGTGATGCTTTATTCAAGAGCGTCAGTATATGCGCGCGGAATGTTTTGCTTCTCTCGTATTCTCATTTCGCAACTCCGGCAAGAGAAGACGCGCGCTTAATTGCCGTGGACGTTTAATTGTCGCGATAAATAACAGCGACAAAATGTTACGCATAATGAATGGCTATAAATTTGATGAGACAAAAGGAAGAAGTTATTTCTTCACGTATATAATTTGCCTTTTTCAACGTTTAACAGATTTAACGCTTTAAATATTGACTCTTCATAATGCGTTCAAGTTGCGTAAGATTATACTATAACCGGAATTATTTTACGTGGTTTGCATCGATGACAACGTTGCTTTCGTTTTAAGTGAAAAGTTGAAACGATCAGTTAACAGGTAGCCAACCGAGTTATCGAAGTTGTTGCGCGCGCGCTGGCTGGTCTCAAAATATAGTAGTCGCGATGCGAACTTCGAAAGCTAATTACGTGTGTATGATTATTAACATAATGCATTTTCGTCGGACCAGAAAACGTCAATTTTACTCGAAACCTTGTCAATAGCTCGACCACTTTGATGTCGTTCACGTTCACGCTATAAAGTTCAATTTTATAGAATAATATCACACATCGAGAGGTCATCAAGCGAGTAATTACACCAGAAATTCATCATATTAATTATCGACGAGAAACACATTTATATTGTAACTAAATTGGAGTTTCTAGTAAATAATTAATATATATATAAAACAAACTTATTTCTGAATTTTACTACATAAAACGTTTGATATCAATTATTCGTTCAATGTGGGGTGCATTACATTACATTAAATTTTTTATAACACAAAGTGTTCTGAATGAAAATAGAGTCTGCGGAACGAGTTTCCTTTTATGGACGAGAGAAACTCGCGTGTTACATATCACAAAGTAACGCTTTAATTACACATCAAGATCGATATAATTTTCCAGAACTATCATACTTACGTTACCGTTACGTTATACTCGGATCGTGTGTTGCGCGACGTTAACGTCATTATATTTAACGTAAGATACTTTTTTTTTTTTTCACGAAACTACCAATTTCCATCATAAATATGATCGCGATAAGAACATGCACGTATGTGTAGCTCCGAATTTTTCTTATTATCCAGATTCTAGATTTATCGTTATTTATAGTCGTACATTTAATACGGATTTGTCTTACCATCACTCGTGAGTTCCGTAATTTGCAATTAACGTATTATCCTAATAATGCATTTACTTACTAGAAAAAATGTCTATTAAGTTAGCTCTCCCTCCGTGTAAAAATTAAGTGCTAATTAGAAACAAATACCTTCATAGGTATATTAACACTCACATAGAAACAAACTCTCTTTATCCTCGGCGAAATTAAGAACCACTGCGAAAAAGACATCTCGGCCAGTATTATTTTGCCATTTTCTGCCATTTTATCGCATGAAATCGCGTTCTAAGTAAGTTTACCGTCGACGAGAATAATTAGCCGGTTACATCGCGGAGTCGTGCGAACAAGAGAAATTACGGACACCGCCGTTGAGGTGAAGAAGAAGAAACGCTGAATGAAAACGAAGAAGCATGAATGGGTGCTTCGTTGGCGGCAGGTGTGTGTTCATTCTTCTGCTCTGGAATTATCCCCGGTGTTTCCATCTCGCGAAATGCGCATAAAGAACGGTTATTACGGCGTCCTGCTTGTCCCGTCTTTCGCTTTAACGCCCCGACATTACAACGTTTTGTTTCCCTTCCCTGCCACGACTTCCTTTTTCGCGCACATGTGTGTGTAAGTGTGTGTGTATATATAAAACATGCGCACATATATAAATTACTTTTTGTGGAGCAAAATCGTGACTGACTACTACACCGCTCATCGTGCGCGCCGAGTTTACTCCAGCGTGACGCGAGAAACAAACACAGTTCTCAGGTATTTACGTAATATACGCATACGTCGTATAATAATGCAAATTTAATTCTCGTGGTTGAGTAAATTTCGTGATTTTTTTTGGAAAATAAACGCAAAGATTGTTCTTTTTCACTCTTATTTCTCGCGTAGGTTTTAACATTCAAGAGAACACTTCAATGGCAAACTATGCGCAATAGTGCAAACATTGATATTCTTGAACAAATAATCAGAATTCGATATATAGTTTCCGCCTGTATCTACTGATATTTTCCTCTATTGTTTGAATATTTCCATCGAATTGTAAAATTAATATTGACATTAATAGCAAAGGGAGGGAAAAAGTTGAAAAAGTCGTTGCGTCAGGGTAGAGCGAACGCGCTGATAATACGAAATGCGCGTTACAGAATCTTAAGTGAACGCAAACCGGCCGTTATCGGAAATTATTCGCACCTCTCCCTTTAACTTTCGCGATACTTCGACTCCGATTACAAATTAAGGATGATTCACACGGAATTTATTGCGGGAATTAGAAGAGCTTCGAGGGAGAGAAAGTTATCGCACTGCGGTTAAATATTAATGCGTCCTCTCGCGATAATGAATGATTTGCGGTCATTATCATGATGCCTCCCCTCCGGCTCGGCTTGTCCATTTTCTTTGAGAGCCTAGTTACCGTCATCGTGTTCACGCGCTAACGAGTTCCGCGCGCGGCTCTCGCACACGATCTGTTTACGCTCTATTTTAACGTAACACACTCGGCGAGAACCGTTCTAGGAACGTTGAAGAGAATTACGACCCGCGCGCACACGATACGCTTTTTCCCTACGAGCTATAAATCACGTAAATTAGAAATTTATAAAGCACCTCTGGAACTTTCATTAAGAAAATAAATCGACAATTTAGCTGACAAATTTAATAGCGGAGAAAAATGACGAGCGACTTAATAGCATCTTTGTGCGTTACATAATGTGATTTATGTGATTTTGCGGAACTCTGTGAAACTTTATCATTCAGTGGGGATTTGTGATTAATTGGATACTGAAGGTCATCGTCGCGCTCGCGTGCGTCAATTTGGCATTCGACTTTAATCAATTTTAAACTCTTTCAACGTTCCTGACAACATTTCGCTTGTAGTTGTTTAATAATTGCGTATCATTAAAAACACAGCATCCGATAAAAAAAAAATGCAAAATAGCTCGAAATCGATTTTATGAAAGGAAGAACATCTCCTTTTTTTTATCTCGTGTAAAATATGTATTGGTGAATATATTGAGCGCAAAAGTTTTTTAATGGATTTCGTGATAGAGAAAAACGAGCCAGGTAATTTGATTAAAAACAATTTACTCGTTCCACCAAGTACAACAGCGAAAGATAACAACGGGGGGATTACTTGGCAGAATGAATGAATAAATCGTTTTTAATCAAATTAGTCGGTCTGTCTTTTTTTTTCTCTGAATCGCGAAATCAAAACGTTTGATCGCTCGTCCAATAGTTTATTTAATTTTAGAATATTTATTACATTTACGCGCGTTATCTCTCCACCGGGCAACCTCCGCGTGGCGTGCAGGCCGCGACTATACACGTTCACACGGCGACCTCACCGCTTCCCGTGTAGGAGTAGAAAGTTGCTATTGTGCTGGGATCTGGTTTTATATAAATAGCTGCACTGCCCCTTCCTCCCTTCCACCTCTCGCGGCGGTCGCGAGCCGCGTTTCTACCGAGAATGATAAAATACCATATACTTGCCGCGCGCCAGGTGAAAATGACAGGAACCTTCTTCGCGTGGTCCTTTTGCCGTCTTTTCAATTTTTGCGAGATCGCGCGCAAAAGAAGCCTCTTTTACGTGTCGTTAAGGAAATAAACGCGCGACGCACTTAACAAAGCGAGACTATCACACAAAAGACACCGCAGTGTGTGTTTCTCCGCGCTTTACGCAGCTTTACTTCAATATCGTTTTTCATAAGCGAAAAAAAAAAATAGAAAAGAGTGAAAATATCGCAGTACATAAATTCTCTGTTCTTCCGCGATAGTTTTGCGAAGAGCTTCCAGCCTAGTGAACTCGTTGTATTGATCGCATCTGGTTAATTGAATTCCTTACATAATGACAACACATTTATCAACCGACTCGCTATGTGACTTTAAACTGACAAAGCAATCAGGATATTTAAAAAATCGAGTTGCGAAGTAAAACATTCAAAAACGTTCTCAAGTCGCGATGAAGATGTGGCGATTGCTTATGTAACACTGAAACGAATGTTCGGATCTTGAAATAATTTTTCGATTTTTTAATTACACCGATAAGAAAACCGTCTACAAACAGATTGGGTCTAACCCAATTATCCCACTTCGGTTAATGAAGCCGTTTCCGAGCGATACGATTTTGATTCGATCGAGAACTCCGTTCGATCCGCTCAGGATTATTCAAGCGACGACGGGGCAAGCGTTCGTAGGTTTTTTTTCCTCCTCGAGCGCGCCACGAAGACGTTAAGTGCAATTTGCTGTCATAAATAAAAGTAGAAATTTGCCGGGTAAGCGCGCGCGCAGTGCGCGCCGCTCGCGGTTTCAGATCACGACAAGGCAAAACCGCTGGCTGGTCGATCGTCCGGGTAATCCGTTTGAAGCGTGTAGTATGCTCGATTTCCCTTTCAGATCGGCGATCGTATATCTCCGGCGAGCTGCATCGATTAGAATCGTAAAATCGGTTTGCGCGCGTTGCGTTATTCCGTCGTGCTCTTCTCTGTCACGGATTTTAAACACACATTAATATCAATTCAACGGGATGTTCCCGATGCGATCGTGGCGAGCACACGTGCGCTTCGGAGTTCGTGTCCGTTCTTTTCTCTCGTAATTTATGCGTGATCAAAGTTTTCTTTAACGCCTCGATTCAAATTATGCACGTTAAGTCTTTGCGTCGATAAAAAGCTTACATGTTAATAAAAACAATAACCACTGCAAGATGGAAAGAACGAAAAAGCAGTAGACTGATGCAACAATTAGACGCAATTAAATTAAATCACGAGATAGGATTTAGAGGTAAAAACGTTCCAGAGAAAGTATTATACGATCGGACGTAAGTAACTATCGTTTCCTGGCGTCCGCGGTCACCAGAGGGGCAATAAGTCGACGCGAATCGAAACGAGTCGAGTGAGTTTTTAATTTAAAAACTTTTTAGCTCGAGCACTTTTCACCGCGGTTGTCAGAATTTTACTTTCTCGCAGATGCGAGTCTTGGTTTATTATGTGTTTCGTTCTGAGCTGATTCGAACCGACCGTAGAATTCGTTTCGACCACTTGCGATTCAATCCCCGACGCTTTTCCCTCATTTATTTATGCATTTTCGAAGTAGAATTCAAATTAGAAACGAAAGATCTCGTTCTGCGCGCATTGATTTTCAGAGTCTCAAAGGGGGAGAAGCAGTTCTCGCGTTTCTAGTTTCCACTTATCCATAAAAATCGAATAACGTTACCATCTGCGCGTCGCGGAGACACGGCCGCGAGAAAAAGCGATATTGGCTAGCCGCGAAATCGAATACTCGCTCGATCTGTTCGCGAGAGGAGGAAACGGGAGGAGCGCGGTCTGACAGATGCAAAACTCCAACGAATAAAAAGAGACAAAATAAAAAATAAAAAAAAAAAAAAACGTCAGTGCGACAAAAATCATTCGAAACAATTAAAGATATCAATTGTATTTTAAATTCGATCCAATTCGATTACGATCGTTCATTTTCTTACGATTTATTTTATTTCCATCACGATCGCGCACCTAACGGATTGCTTTTAATCTGACATTTAAATGCCACGTTGCGCTTTAAAAAAAATAAAAATAAAAATAAAGTTTTATTCACGATTCGTGACGAGTGAGTGCAGTTTCAGCTGATGCACTTGCGAATTGCAAAGTAACGCTCGAGCCAGATAGCTCGGTAACTTTACGAATGAATGCATATTACGGGATCCTCACAACGGAATATGCATACGAAGGAATATTCGCGTGCGGGTCCCACAAATAGAACGTGTATACGTACGCGTGTGTGTGTGTGTGGTACTCTCTTTTAGGAATTAAAATATTCAGTTGATTTTATTTGGTTTATTTGACATGCGCAATTCCGGTTTTATTCGAGGAGAACGTTTCGCCTTTAACCGACACTTTCGCACTCTACACGTAATCGAGAATACGGAGAGAACAATAAAAGGAGAGATGGGTAAACGACCGATAAAAATGGCAAACTTCTTCGCATCTAAGGAATCCCGCTCGGCAAGGTCGAGAAACGACCTAGCCGCTGGCGAAGAACTCTTTTGCTCGCGTCCGTTCTCTCTCGGAACGCGCGCGCGTGCACATTTGTTTCTCCATATGCTCGCGCGGAGAAAGATATCTCGCGATCGACGGGTTTTTCCACGCCGGTAATATAATAACGGATAGTTATTTTTCCGTAATTATACACACACACACACACTCTCTCTCTCTGTTTCCTCTTTGTCTCTTTGTACTTTTTATTTTTCCGATCTGTAAAATAACATTACAAAATTATATCGAGAAAAGTACGAGCAAACTCTGCGAAGTTTATTGAAGTTTGTTAAACAAAGTTTACGTTCACTTTGTTCATGTTAAAGTGTATTAAACAAAGTTTATTAAAATGTATAACTTAATAATGGGATAAAGAGAGAGAGAGAGAAATTTTGTTTCTTGTTGTGTCGTAACATAATACGCGTATACATTTCTAGTTTGACTTCGTTACACATCCAGTTCTCCTTCCCCGCGCATTCCAATAATCTTACATAATAGAGAGGAAGTAGCTCGCACGCTATTCTATGCGACTGGGAGGTAACGGTCGGATAGGAAAAGCCTCGGATGGAAATCCGTTACCGGATGCTAAGCGAAATCCGATCGGATATTATTCAAGTGTATTTTACCTCCGAAGAAATTCATTTCGCCCGTAACGCGATCGCGGACAATATTTTGTAAACGATAGAATTTATTTTTTATGCTCGCGCGCAATGCAATCGACACGTATATAGCGTGTACATAACAACAACATAACGGGGAAAACGCAGGCGCAGATGTCTTACCGTTACACTTTATCGTAACGGCGAGACATCTGTCCGATTGTACGTTCGGTTCTTGTAAAAAAAATACTACGAACGGATTATTTTTTTTCTTTTTTTCAATATTATAATAACGTTATATATAATCAAACACACATTGCAATGCATTTATGCAAGAGAGGAAGATCATTTGGTCTAGAAATCGTAAATTAATCGGAACACTGCCAAGTGTCAAATTTGTTAAAACCGCGATCTCGATTTCGCATTTATTGTGTGGCGCAATGTTGGCTCCGCCAATTCTCCGGAGCAAAGTGACGTAATTCGGAGCAAGAGCCTTCCACGTTGAAAACTTGGTCGTAAGCGCCAGATCGATGCGACGTTAAGCAGAGGTGCGCTCTCGTATATCAAGTGATTGTCAGTCGGGATAGAACACGTAATCGGAAGTCTATCTCCTAGTTGCGACTTTGCGGGTATGTTCGTTGTTTGAATCGAGTTTGATTTGTTAACGGAACGCCGGGCGAGTTCCGTTGAATCGAGTTGGAAAATGAAAATTCGAAAGCACGGATCGGATTCTCTTGCAATTTGCAAACGAATGGAACTTGCGCAATTGCTTTGTGCTCGAACAAGCGCAGTTTTTACTTACTATTCGCCTTTTACGTCTTTTTCTCCCTCCGTGCGAACGGGGAGAGTTTTCCAATTTTCCACGCGTTATCCGTGAAAACTTAAAGCTCGAATTGAGATAATAAGTTTTCAGTAGCTTACGAAGCTCTTTTTCTCTCGTAGCTGCCGCGAAACGACTTTTTCTTAACTTCGACAATATCGAGATTTAAAGTTTGATAAATGGATTAGTGGCGCGGACGAGAGATGAAAAGGAAAGAGAACGCGATTGGAAAACATAAATCTCCGCGCGCAATAATGAAAAAGTGGTTTCTAATGTTGAGAACAAGTTGAAAAAAAATTCCAAAAACATTGTAATTTCTTGAAGAGCTCCAAAATTTCTGAAAAAAAAAAAGCTGTCCATATTATTGCAATTTTAATAACCGTCGTATATATCGCGTTTCTTTTTGATTCCGCTTGCTAATTGGACGGATAAAGAGTTGCGCTGCGAAAGAACTACGCCGCGGGGAAAAAGTCGCTCGTGTTTCGCTCGCTTAGAACAGAAACTCGTGTGCGAATAAAACCGAGTGGAACGTGTAACATCCTTTGCGGAGGAGAGCAGAGATGTACGAGTCGAAGTAAACGATATTAGTTTCGGTATTAATCAAATGCGAATACAATTACGTTAGCGCAACAATTTCTGAAACTTGAGGAACGCGAAATGAAACTATTTACATACGTTGACGTCAATCCACTGCAAGTGATTACCGCAGTAGATCATATGCTCTCTCATGTTCGGCAATGCCGTAATTCGTGCGCCAGTACAACCTCGTTGACGTATTAATGCCAGATGTTATTGATTTCACACGCAGAGAGAACGCCAGAGAGAGAGAGAGAGAGAGCAAAATTTACGCGTATCGCGAAGATTAGGTCTCGCGTTTCAATTAATCCTTTCCCTCTTAGATAAAAGAAACAAATAATTTTTGAGAAATAGCTACTGAAGTAGGAGAACTCGATCGTGTGCCCGGCTGTAATTGCGCGCAAATCCAATGTGTGTTATCCTTGTTCCCCTTGTTGTTGTACGCCGAAAGAGCAACGACTTCATTTATTCCGGAACAAGGCTGCTGTGAATAATTCTGATCGGTTAATCGACCGCCGGCTCTTTCGCTCGGTATAGCCGTAAAAAAAAAAAAAGTAGCGCGTAATTAAGCACGAGAACAACCTAATATTGCCGCGGTAACTTCGTTCCTCGCGTCACGTCAGAGCACGCGATTAAATTCAGTATATACGGACTTTACGGGATGATGTCAAGGTCAGGGGTAGCGTTTCTCGCTTCTTGACATTCCCAGCGGGAATCCGGGAGGCACAAAATTTCGTTCATTATGGAAGCGCGCGCTCCGGTAATATAAATGCACGTGTAGTGTCGCGTAATGACAAGATAGCGTGAAAAAAAAAAGTCATCTATTGTATATCAATCGATGACTCGGATATTGCTTTTGGTACGATCGATGGCGTGAACTGTTGCATAATCTACGGTCGGTGCTCGCAATCGGATCTTATATTTAAGACCGTCTCTTTAAGATGCTGTGCCGAGTATCTTCGTTTTATCGGAGCGTCTCGGGATGAACTTGAGATGATGCGATCAGAGATAAGATCTGAATATCGGTTTATATTCTCCACGTCGGCTTGATGCAATAAATCTTGCCGATCTCTCGACGCGATTTCTAATGCAGTTGCTAAATCGTTGCTCGAATCGACTTGGAGTCTCTGGGTGGCCGCTCTAATTCCTGCGGTGCACGCTTGGCCGACGCACCACGACGCGTGCGTTTGCAAACAAGCTGTCTCTTTTTTTTCTTTCTCTCTCTCTCTCTCTCTCTCTCTCGCCCTCTTTAACTTCCTCTACATCAGAATTCGCTTTATCCGCTCTACAACGTCGCGCGCATAATGCGGACAGGAAACTATGGCGACCGTGTTATGGTGCGGAGTCTCCCTTCCTCTCCGGATGCGCTCAATGCTTCCCTTCCGGCGCGGCGTAACGACTCGCGTGCTTGTCTGTGTCGTCGACATTGAACGCGACCGACGCGGCGCGTCGCGGCGGCGATGCGTCATCCGATGCAACCTGCACCGACGACACCGCGACCTGCACCGACGCGAACATCGTCGTCTCTTCCGCACCAACTTGTTACGACACGCCGCATCAGATGGCGTTACCTGCCGCGCCGCGAATCCCGCTCTATGCCATTGTTCGAACTTCGATATCGTTGATCGTTTAGTTATCAGCGAGACAAAATAGAAAAATTTATATCTGAAAAACTTTATATCTGAAATTTTGAGTGGCAATTTACTCGACAAGTTCCATTTTTCCACGGTACACTTTGTGTCTACGCAATTCTTGCGTGATATTGGTTTTGGAACATAAATTGAAGAACCAATCGATAGCAGACCTATCGAACGTAACCAACTTGGACCATCGTGCAAGATGAGCTCGAAATGTGAGTTGTCTGCTGTAATATTCTATATTAAAGACTTGGAGCCAGGAAACGCGCGCGCGTTATATGCCAAAGCAAATACAGAGTGAATGAATCCGCGAATAAGAGCCGCGTGCCATTCCCCGCCCTGCCGAAATGCATCGCGCGAGAGCGGCTTTCAATCGAGATTGGCCATTGTATACGTGCAAGACGTGTTCCATTAATTAACAGCGAGACGAATTTTTGCTCTCCTCTCTCTCTCTCTCTCGCATTGCAACGCTTGCGCAAATATTTCGATATTCGCTAACGCGTGCATTTCAGCGGTTTGGTTTCCGGGGAAAAATAATATTTTTAAATGATAATAAAAAATATGAACTTTAAGAAACAATATTTAAAAAAAATGATTAATATTTTCACAATAGTCTGTTGCGGTTGTTGCGAAGAAACGCAAGTTTAGTTTTTGATTTTCGAATTCGTTTTATATAACAAAAAATTTGTTTTGGCGAG
Source organism: Pseudomyrmex cubaensis (assembly GCA_014825685.1). NCBI lineage: Eukaryota > Metazoa > Arthropoda > Insecta > Hymenoptera > Formicidae > Pseudomyrmex > Pseudomyrmex cubaensis. The sequence goes on from QVOA01021283.1 coordinate 39,893, forward strand.
ACGCACCGATGATATACCGACGTCATTGCTTTGTGCGATTTCGATATTTCGCATTGTCGCGCGATATTTGCCGCATCATTAGTCTCTAGCGATTCGTACATACGAGTTTCGTGAAATAAGCGCACTCGGAGAGCTCTCTCTCTCTCTCCGAACATGCCCTCTGCGAGTTTTTCAGCATTTTCGACTCGCAATAATGCTCGCCGAGCAATTACGCGTCGAATTTTCATTTTCTTTCCTTCCTATCGCGACCGAGTTCCGTGGAAAACATAAAAATGCTGGAAAGTCCAAGGACTCTCTAGTCGTTTCATTGGGAGGGAAGGAGAAGGTTGAAGGGGGATTCCGGAGTTGAATTAATTCCGATCACGAAGACGGTAGTACTCGCGGAATGTACTCGATGCATACTCCACATGTGGAGATTCGAGAACTCCTTCGCATGACAGAAACGTTGGGACACGTACGTTGAAAGTTCCCGTTTTTGCGTAAATATTTATAAAAGCCACCTGGCACAAACCACACGTGTGTGTCTGGTTTTTTTTTTTTTTTTTCGTTTTGTTTTGCGGTTAATATTTCGCGTGCGTGCGTAATACCGACAATGTTGGGATCTCGAAAATCTCGATCATCGCCAAGAAATTCTCAACCCCGCCTGTTACGAATCGGTTGACGTTGCGTTGACCGCGGAAAATTTATTAAACGCGTACTGCTGACGCCGTTGGATTAACTTGTAACGCGGTTTGCACGTTCGTCTCATTGGGATACCGGAACGGAGGTGTGGAATCGTAACTCGGTCGGAAACCAGCGGAAACGTCGAGTTTCGACGGGCCTCTCATTTGTCATTCGCCGTGAGCGCGCGCGTGTGCATTTTGCTCGATTAACCAAGTAATTTGGCGCGTTTAACGGTTTCGCTTTTCCATCAATCACACGTGATGGATCGGCCGCCGCCGCCGCCGCCGCCGCCCGTATTTGCAAGTGATAACACGTCACGCGCGATTACGCTCGCACGGCGCGCGGACTTGGCGCGGTAACGAGATCCGCCGTTGAAATTTCCCCGGAAAAAAAAAAAAAAAAAAAAAAAAAAAAAAAAAAAATGTCATCGCTTGCGCGCACCTCAACGCTCGGAATTAATTCTCTCTGAAATAAAATAAAAATGTCGTCGATGACACACAGTCTGCCGGTCTGGGACTTTTATATGACAGACAACAAGTCGCAATCACGGGAGGAGGATTGTGAAAACAGGCAACAGAATTGTCTAATTAAAATTCGTCTAATTAAAACGTTTAATTAAAACAGTGGAATTTTATTGGAAATCTCTTACGTGAACTCTCTCTTTCTCTCTCGCAAAACTATTTTCGCAATTACACAAAGCGCATCTACTTTCGTTAAGTGATCAGATTTCGACCGTCGCCGATTTTGGCATCAGATAAGCAAAATAGAAAAACACAAAGCGTGGAGAGGTCAAAAGCTGTTACATTGTTACTTTATTATCGCACAAACAGTTTGTGTAAACAATCGGGATAAAAGATCAAAAATTGGAACTGTCCCGATAAAAGATAGTCATTTTAATTAATAACTAATTGTTTAAGCAAGAAAATAGAATTATTTGAGATTTGCATGCTTAATCAGTATGCACCTAGCCTTGCTAGAGGTCTTTTGAAATTGTAGTTTAGACATAACGCGCGCGCACACACACACACACGTACACACACCATTGCCATCCCATGAGCGCGCGCAAGGAAGTTTTGCTACGCCCAATCTCCTCTCCGCATTCTATCAGTGTCATGTGTCACGCGTGATTTATGGATCAGTCAACCTGTCGACGTTATCATAAATCAAAGAAAACCCTTCTTTGTGTATGATACGACCAAATAACGCCGTTATTCGGCTATTGAAAGCCCATTCCGTGACACGATCGATCAGCGATAAATTGGAGTGACAAAATATCACATCACACGCAGCGCGTTTACGTACAATGTAATAATCTCGTGTGAGATAATTACTTCGCGCGCTTGTTACGCGGTAAGCTTGAAGTTAAGAAAACAAAACGCTCGGCCTTCGTAAGTTTTGATAGGAAACACACCGGCGCAAATTATTTATCGATTGCGCGAGAACTTATTGCGCAAGAAACGTCGCGAACAACAACCGGGCGAAATGTCAAAACATCAGATATTGATATTACAGTGGATCGAAATTGTACGTAAGCATAACTTTCCACACCTAACGTAATCATCCAATATCACACATTTAATCTCTCAACGTACTACTACTTGTCTGCTTGTACGCTCTCTAACATATTCACATTATTTTATCAACCCTTGAAAACACATAACACGATTTTCGTATTAAATGTAAGTTTACCTGTCCTACAATTTTAATCTTTAGATTTAATTACCGAGATATTTAATGAAATATTTAATGAGGTATTTAATTTGAGTATTAAAAAGTTGGAAGTACAGTCTCCCTCTTCCTCCTATTTTTTTCTGTCTCTTGATAAAATATTTTTCAAGAGAAATTTAAATTGAAATGTAGCGAGAAATCCGTCATTAAAGCAAAGGAAAAGTGGTTTCCGAAAAACACATGTACAATTTTCATTCGAAATATACGCGTACTTTGCGCAAGGACGCACTTATGAATTAACGAAGCTGCACTCTCTCTCGTACGAAACGACACGTGCGCAACAACGAGGGGCGGAAGGGTCGAGAGGCTCGTCCGGCAAAGATGAAAGCGCCTATTTGCGAGAGTGCGTCACGAAATAGAGTAAACTGACATAAATGTTACCAACACTCGCGGTCTGAAAGGTTGCAATGATTTTAACTTTATCGTGTACATACGTACACGTTTTGCTTGCGCACTTGTAGTAGCGTCTCTTCCTTTATCATCTCTTGTAGAAATTTATTACTGATGTGGTCACAAAATAATGATTAAAAAAATAACAAAAGTACACCGTTCAATTCTAAATTTTAAGATTTTCTTTGGCCATATTTTGAATATCTCTGAGATTTCGATCTTTGTTTCAAACATTTTTTTTTATTTTTTACAAAAGACTACTGGTCAAAAGGTACGGGAATTAATTTCGAAAAATTTGCACAGAGAGAGAGAGCTGTCCCGGGAGAAAAAAAGAGTTTCCGATCCGAAATTTCACCGATTTCACTACCTGATATTGACCAGCATCCAACGTGAAACCATGACAACCTCTCTCACGTTTATGTCATACATAGGGCGTCGATATGTCCGCGTTGCAAGGGTTTAATGGATACTAATCGATGTCGCGTTAGAACCCCACCGGCTTCCATTACAATGGACAGCATATTATATTTTTACGATATACAACCACGCTCGTCTCACCCCCTTTCCCCGAGGGGAACGTTGAAGCTCACAACTCCGTGTGTGCACAGCGTTAGTTCCTTATTTCCGCTTCCCTTTTCCTTCCGAACGATCCGGCAGTCGCGGTATGTATACCGTATGTATACATAAAGTATATGTACACATCACACACGCGGAAAAAGATTTACATAATTTTGCATGAGACTGACGTTTATCGATCGGCTGCCGTCGCTATTTAACGTGTATCCTGTCGGTCTCTCGAACGTTCGCGCGCGCGGAGTATAAAGCTGCGATATGGAGTGCGTCACGTATAATCGACATTTTTCAGATTGCTATCGTGACAGCGTCGTCCGTCTATTCGCTTCTCTGCTGCTTTCCCGCCAAAATTCTCGCTGCTGCTGTTCGACGTGTTCTGTGTAACAAGACGCGCTTCACTCCACGGACTTTATTAAGGCGACTGGAGATTTTCCGTCGCCGGGAGACACTCGACTTTTATTCACAAGCAGAAAAAGAGAACAAAACAAAATAACGAGGGAGGGCAAGGACTATTATATGTGTCTGCTTTATTATTGCGCGTGTACACACACAAAACAACGTACGAACAATCGAGAAAGTTAAAAATTCGTCCCGATGAAATCAATAATCATTTTAGCTTTGTCCGCGTGTGCGGATGTTTGTGCAAGCGTCTTGGCGAAGATACGCGGATGCGAGCAATTGGCAAAAAAAAAAAAAAAAAAAAACTTGGACTTCGATTCACTGATTCTGTAAAAATATCGCAGTCATCTTTTGGAAGAGACACAAATTCTCGCGGTAAACGATTCGACGTTCCGGAAGCAATCTCGTTTGACAGCTTACTGTCGCTATTGCGCCACAATTCGATATGTATACACACACACACACATACACAAACGCACACACGGTTCTGCGTTATACGAGGCATATCAGACCTTGCAGAAATTGAACCGGCAGCGGTCGGAGGAATCCGTAATCGGAAGCGTGTGCACGAATCAACGAGGCGAGACGCTTTGCCGTTAAAAGACATAAAGTGTCGCTTCTTTTCGACAAGTTTGCGCCCATCCCACGCCTCACAAAGACGTTCTTTTACACGCACGTGTGTTCGACGTGTGTCAGAGTTTTGTATTAATTTTTACGCGAATTTTGCACAGAGTTTTTTTTTAAATCGCCGTTTATATAAATTCAAACATGTGAAATTGCGAACTCTCCCACACACACACACACAGAGATTTCGTAAATCGTTATTTAAAAATAAATAGGAAAACAATTTAAAAAGCGCGTTAAATTATGAAGTTCGCTTTAAAATGTATTTGTAGAAATTCAAACGTTATAAATTAAATTCCTCTTATATAGATTTAAATCAAATTAAATGTTAAATCTCGCTCGCCTCGCGCTTGTCATTACCATAACATCGCGGGAAATTAATAAACGCGTTTGTAATCTCACTGCAAAAAATCTGTGTGTGTGTTTAAAATCCATATGTCAAATATATTATTTTCTTAATTGAAACGTGTCGAAATAGATAAATTATACAAGACGAGGTGAGGTAAGAAATTTATTACACCACGTCTTTTCCTACTTGCGAAGTGTACAGATAGTATACAGATAGTAAGTGTACAGATAGGTCTCAGGTGTGAAACTCGAATTATTGTTATTATTAATAAATGAACATGTTGTGTGTAGCTACGCTTTGAGATTACATCAACTGGAAGAATAATGCAAAGTGCATCGCACACTCAAACGGCGAGGCGGGGTGGGAAAAAATGATCGAAGGAATCGAAAGGCGATTTAAAGCCACTTACGAGCTGCCCATACATACGTGTATGTGTGTGTGTGTGTTGAGCGTTTCTTACCGTCAATATATAACCGCGATGCTTTAACGCCGCTATGTCCCGCCGATTTCTTTAAGGAGAGCGTCTCTTCAAGCGGAACAAAATGGATATTCGGATAAATCTCTAACGAAGATGCGATATAAATGTGAGAGCTATTTGTAGGGAATTGAGAAAAACATTTGGTCATTTAGCTTAGGGTAAGGACATTAGTCTTTTTCCTATCGTTTCTCTCGCGCGCGCGTATATTTCACATCACGCTCGCGATATGTCAACGAAGCGCGAGAAAGTCGAACGTTTTATGGAACGTTTTAAGCGCGGCATCAACTTTATGGCGTAATCATATCGAATATCTTCCGTAAAAATTCACTAGTCATAAACTTGGCTACTGACTTTCGTCATTTATTACTTTTCGCTTACAAAGATCTCGCGGCGCTCGGAGCCTTTATTATGACTAAATTGCATGGCACTTAGCTTTAAACGTTAAGAACGGAGGGAGAGAGAGAGAGAGAGGACTTCACGTTGTTTTACTGTGCCTCCCCTGCGCGGAAAAGGTGCGACAAGAAGAGCGAAAGACGAGAACGAAGAGAATAACAAAAGCGCGCTTGGTATAATGAAGCATTATCGTTTCGGTATTCAATTCTTTTCCAATTGAGCGACCGCCACATTGCGCGAAACAGCAGTTTCTACTTTGCAAAATTTTCGAAGTTGTTTACATTCTAATTTTATCATCTGATCTAAACTGTGATCGCAGCAGGAGTCCTGTTCAAAGTAACGTTTCCAAACAGGATGGTCAAAACAGTTTTTCGTTTCAATTGGCAAAATTAGCTTGTGGAAAAATTACACGAATTTACACGAGTGTGTGGAGTTTTGCAATGACATTCAACATGTGCGATACGTCACGGATATGGAGAGGCTCAATTATTTTCGCTCGTTTATTCGATTCGTTCTCTTCTTTGAATGAATCTTCTGCTGAATTATCTTGTCGTAAATCACATCCGTCATACAACACTTACATTCTTCATGTTGGTTCGGGGCCGTTAATATTATCACGTACGTTCACACACGGAGATAACAACCATATGCCGAAATGACTGGTCGCTGAATGGAGAACGCGAGAAGAATACAAATGGGTCTGTGCGAAGAAAGAGAAGAGGGAGAGGAAAAAGGAATAAGGCGAAAGAGGGAGAGAGAAGCTCGTGAACCATTCTTAATTAACTAAAATACGCCGCAAGAATACTCCTCTGTCATTTTCTTTTTGTAAACTTTCATTAGAGTCCTCTCTTCTTCTCCTCTCTCTTCGTTAGGTCGAGTTCGTCGCAGGTGTTACTCGCGCAATTTCCGGCATTTTGCGACAGTCTCTAACCAAAACAAAAGTCTCTCCAAAAAAACAAAATTAACAATCTTGTATAATGTACGACAAATATTTTTAAATAATTTAAAAAAAAAACGCGATAAAAATCTTCCAAACATTGCACATCTTTTTTATTCGGTTCTGACACGCGGAGCAATTTTTCTTCAAATCAGACGTCGTGTGTGAAGATGTTTTTCTCTAAATTACACAAGAGAGATCATTATTTTACTGAACGCAACAGATTCACACGAACGAAGTAAGTTCCGCGTAAGTTTCAAACTGGTTATTTAAAAAGCAGGTGCGATTAATTCGAAACAACATCTGCGCACCTCCGACTGCAATAACGCCGGTTTTACAATTGTGTTGCGACGTTTTTCGTGACCTCAGTGCTAAATCCGCACTGAGAAATATATATATACAATTTCTCTCTCCTTCTGTTCCATCTCAATTCAATTTCGCTTATTATTCCAAGTGATGCACCGCTTTTCTGTACTATTCAAACTCGGATTCGCGGATTAGTTCGTGTCGTGTCACGCCGCCGACCGCGAATAACGCGCGATAGGAATAATCTCTTCCGCTTTGTATCTTGATTTGCGAACACAGTCGTAAGTTTAAAGGAAAGTGTGTGTGCGCGCGCGCGGCTTTCCGCTCACTGATTTCTCATCAGCGACAATTACACGCCGACGTGCTGAGAATATCGAGGAATTTCGATTGATTTATTTTGTGAGAGAGTTCTTTACTTTTACGTACAATAGTTATTATTTTTTCGAGAGAGAGTAATGAGAGAAAGAGTCATGAGTTCGGTGTCATGAGAATTAAGCGACACGGAAACCGTAAATTTATGTCAATTGTGAGAACTCTAACGTGTGTATGTGTGTGATGTGTGTGATGTGTGTGTAACAAGAGCGCCAGAAGAGTTGAATCAATTAAAGTAGTAGAGGGATTCAGCTGCAAGTTCGAGAAGGAAAGTTCCGAACGAAATCACCGAACGTAAAAGTCGAATTACCAGGTCTGAATTATTTCACACCTACTTTTATAATTGACTTTTAGTTGTGAAATTGTGCGCGACATTATATCCAGGTTTTACCAACATTTCCATTTTCCATCCTCGCGTCGCCGCTACGGCAGATTTCTCTCTCTTATTCTCTCTCTCTCTCTCTTTCTCTCGGATCATATATTTTCGCTGTTTTCTTCGAAATCCATCAGACCGCCGGTATTTCACGATTTTAGGGCGTCGAAAATGGATGGAAAAAATTGTCGGCTATGCCGACTGAAATCACGAGGTCGCATCTGCACTTTGTCTCCCCTTTCGCGCCATTTCGCTAACAACAACGCGCGCATCAAAAATAATGCACGGCGTTACACACAGTAGGGACGTAACCGTGCGATTGTTTCGATTCGCAAACACATTTGCGAACACTTTCACCGTATCGCAAATACATTCGTTCAAAAGAAATCTTAATGTGTCTTTGTTCGCATGCGAGACCACCATGGGGTTTGCGGAAAAACAATTAAACTTTGCAATACCGAGTTTGTTAGGTATTTTTCTTTCTACAAAACGAATTTTTATTATTCTTTTATATATACTTCAAAGAATGGAAAACAATTTATTTAACATTCAATGTTTATTCCTGACGAGTAAAATCTCGACGTTTTTGCGAAAAGATCTAATTAAAAACACACGTTGGCGATTGCGATTAAATCGCATCCGCTCGGTTAAAGGATCAAATATTGCAAATCCAAAACATTCGATCGAGAGTCATTCTACCGCGCGCTATGAGTATTGTATTTATAATTATATATCTGCGCACAGTAACACACATTGTTAATTAAACACAAACTTTCTCGCCTTTCGATAGCGAGGAAATAACGTAATTAAAATTTTGCCAGCAAATCTCGTAAAATATTTCCGCACGAAAATTGCGAATTCTTCTCCCGCGAGACGCGCGATTTTCCGCACAAGTTTCGCTTATTATTATATTTTCGGGACATATTTTCTCGGGAGCATGTAATATACATACTTGTGTCTGTACACGGGGGGGAAACAAAGTTTTCACGCGGCGATGTCACGTGTGCGATCTACACAACACACACATTTCGAATCGACGCGCGTTCCTCGAATGATCGCGCAAGATGCATCATCGAGTTTTTCCGCGACAAAGTTGGGAAACGGTATCCTGCGACGCGCGCGTTTCTCTCCGTGATGTTTCTCTCATATACATACACAGAGAGAGAGACCCGCACGTTGGGCGCACGTAGCGGCGCCGCGTATTTCGCCGCCGCAGTTGCATTGCGAACGTCCGCGAAAGCACACGCGAAAACATCGCTTCCCGTCGTAACGCATGATCCGTCGGTGATATATAACGCGGATGTTGTTTGTGAGCCAACTATATTTAGACGTTGCAAATGCTCCCGCGCTTTGTTTATACAAAATAGAGCCAGTGCTCGGTGAAAAGTGTAGAAAAGTGATATTAAGATGATATTTCAAATTTCAATATCTATGTACTTTGTTTTTATTCACAAAATTGTTTTCGAACAATCTAGTTTTTTTTTTTAGTAATTTATTCAATATTTTTATTAATTTATTCAGTTACACGAACACGTTCGTAATTAAGTTACTAATTTAAAATTGAGAGAAAATTCTTATTTTTAATTTTTTACTTTTAAAACATTATATTTTATATATATACACACACGCTCTCTCTCTCTCTCTCTCATATATATGTAAAATATCATATCCGGTATATCAATATTTCGGAGCGACACAGCCAGCTTGCAAGTGCATAGAAGAAAGCGCGCGCGAACGTTTATGCGTGCTGTTACAACATCACATTCAACCAAATCGTACAGTGATATTGTTTACGATCTCGTTTCTTCGTGATTTTGTGTTTGTCAATAAAACATCTGTTTGTAATTTCAAGTTACGTAGGAAAGGCGTAGGATTTCAAAACTCAAATGGTTTTGTATAATATATCAGCAACGTATCAGAGCTACTACATCGAGCAATCGAAGTATATGTAGCGAGTTAAAAAAAATCTTTGTTTATATCAAACGCGAACGCAACACGTCAGTAAAATTTAATAACAATATTGAAAACAAGCGAACTTCCTGCAATTTCATACACGCGATATACACGTTACATTTGTATTTACGCATTTGCAATATATAATTGTTATGTTTTTTAAACTTTTGACAACTGCGCTTAGTGTTTATTACTTTCATATGGATATGTTTTCACGTCCCAAGTATACAAAACTACATACACAAAACGCATATTTCAAATTGCATGTTTTAAATCAAAAAAAAAAATTTCGTAAGTTTTACACACCGCTGTGTTACATCTGTTTTTATTATTTTTACTCGTAAATTATTGCGTTTGCAAATTTTTGAGTTATACTTGCGCAGCAAAACAAAATTTGAAAAGATTATCCGTAATAAACTTCGATTCCTGACAACACAAACGATGATTATACACATCTAATAACACTTTTCCATGTATTAAATAACGGCTGCGGAGGAAGAATAATGATAGCGGTTCCCGCGATTGAATTAAGTCGAATTATTGAGAAATTACGGGTTATAGCAAGAGAAATAGCAATTTATGTATCGCACAAAAATATAATGATTATCAGTTTGGCGGCGCTTTGTAACACGCAGAAATACGGAAAGTGCTGTGTGTCGAACCGATCTTCGTAATTTAATTTTAATTTGACCGCACACACACGCACACACATGCCGTCTCGGTATGTATTCCATTAAAAACTTTGCGCGCGCGGGTCCGAGACTCATTCGCGCGATCATAAAAGTTTTCTTTCGCTTAAAAAAAAAAAGAGACAGAAAACTTAGAACACACAGTATATTACAAGTCAGATCGCCGACGCATTTTTTGTTTGAATCTTGTGTTACAAAGTGATTCTCAAACCTCAAAGAATCAAGTCTGCACTTCAGCTTGATACTTCCCTCCTTTCCCGTCACTTCTCTTCTTTTTTATCCCTTTGTCGGTATCGGGATTTAAATCTACTTTACAGAGTTTCGTAATGTCGCTCGATATAGCAGAAGAACTTTCGCGCATCAACCAGCCGCGCAAAACCTTTTAACCATCACGACCTTCGGATTTCCATGAAGCTCCTCCGGTTAGGCTCCAAAATCGGTCCCGACGTTTGTTGTAACACGCGCGGATTACGTCATTTTCATCCCGCGGAAGTCGAAATCTGATCCATGTTTCTAGGTTTGTGAAATTTTCGTTTGTGAAATTTTGTTTTTCTCTCTGAGATATCTTCCGGAAAGATATAAAGAGAGACATGTAACAGAGATGTGTGCAGATAGGAGACAGGAGGGAAGAGAGAGAGAGAGAGAGAGAGACACGAAGAGAAATAGCGAAAAAGAGAGAAAAGTCGCGCACGTAGAACACTGCGTGCGATAATGAGGCGACGTTTGAACATTTGTTCTTCCGTAGGGAAGACGAAACTTGTCAACGACAACAGCGATGTAACGTCGTTTCGGATACTTATCAATCGCTCCACGTATATTTGACGGTGTCGTTTCCGTTTGACTTCTCGTCATGATACTTATGGCGATCACGTATTGCGCCCTCGCCTTGTTCCTACTACGAAAGGTTTCCAACAGAACACTCAGACACCCTTCGGGATAGTCGACAAAAGAGAGACACAGAGAAAGAGAGAAAGAGAGAGAAGTTGCTTTCACGTTCTCATGGTGTTAGAGCGAGCGACCGCAGAGAGAAACACCATCGATATTGCGAGTTAATACGGCGAATCACACAAATTGCCATGGCAAATTGAATCGTAGTTAGACGCAAACCCACGCTCTTCAAGCTCGCTTAATCGCGTCATCCTCCTCTTTCTCTCTCTCTCTCTTCAGCGCGTTCTTTTGCGCGGCAGAAAGTTCGCCTCAGCCACATCGACGCCGAGTTATTCTTCTCTCATCACGGGAAAGCGAAACGGTAATTAGCGCGTTGTATCTAATGAGAGACGAACAATGTTTAGTTTGTAACACACAATACACATACACGCAGACGCAGTTGAAACGATATCATCGGAGCGTGTCGAAAGTACTACCATAGACGGGAAACGTATATGAGAAATGGGGGATGGGTCGTTGGCAAAACCGGCAATCTCCACTTCTCAAAATTATCGAGTTATTATGTTCTACGTGTGCTTTATATCTGATCTCCATTGTGGTTAACACGTACGTGCTCCGTAAAGCAATAGAATTCTGTTTAAATTAACGTTTGGAAAATGAATAGTCACCGCGGTCGGGAAACGGAACGATTTTTCGTCAATTTCCAAAATTACACGCGCGAGAGTGGAATTTACTGGTTTTGCAATAACACAAGAATGAAATATGGTGAGGAGGGGGGAGTTGACTTTACGATTCAATATGTATATGGATATTGATATTTAAAACACATATGCGAATGCCTATCTCAGATATTGGCAATAAAATTCTGTTATATGTACGAGCGTCATCCTCGAGTAAAACGCTTAGGTATCATGTTTTGCGATATCGATTCTTCTCTCCCATTGTCGATATATATTATCTCACCTTTCTAGAAAAATTTTCATTCAACTTCTTGCTATAATTGTTCCGAGTCGCGTCTACTTAACTCGGTTTTCGAGAGAATAAATGAGAGAGGCGACGAGAGAAGTAAATCGTCAGCGCTTTTCGCCGACCGCTATACGTACTTCCATTTACTCGATAAGGGACAAATAGTTCGCGATGTTTCGCAGTGCCATGGCGTCACGTACATGCACTCGAGCATCTGCGATTCATTTCGCCGGCGGATATGTCCTCAGTTCGTCAGAACATAATCCGGAGCTCTCGTTTCTCACCCCGTAAGAATTTTCAAGTTTCGAGTCGCGTACGTGCTTCTCATAACAATCGCGACGTTCGCTTCACATGTGTGATTCATTGTTCCCCCGAGTGCGAGAGCGAGATTTGTAAAGGGTCTACGTTTATATTCTGCATAAAAGTGCACGAAATTATTCAATGTCGGAGCCCGGACGATATTCGTCGCGCTCGCTCGCGTCTCTCTCTCTCTTCTCTCTTCTCTCTCGACCCCGAAGGGAGTCTGACTTGCCGCGAAAAATGCTTCATTTGCATATCCCTTGTTAGCTCTCTTGATAATGTATGACGGGAAAAAATCTTTTCTTCCTACATATAATCTTCATGATTCTGCGCAATTGTGTCAGACACATCGCATCAGTTTCACCGCGTTCGAGCAAATATTGTTTAGATTTACTGCCGTACTTTTATAATCGGAGTGACGTAACAGTTGCTTTTTTTTAAGAAAATTGTTCAACGTTTAATTGTGATAATTGAGTACTACGCGAATTAAATTGTTTGTAACAAAATAATTACTATACAAGATTTTTTCTTATCCGTCGCGACGAATCGGTCGAACGTTTTCTTGCGCGCGTACGACAGTCACGCGTATTCGCGATCGTACATCTTGTATGCATGCGAGTCGCATGCGCACATTTCGAACAAGAGTGGAGAGATATGACCATAATTGCCGTTTATGCAGCTGCTACAAGAAAGTACATATACATATGTATATGATCCCTTTCCGACGTCACTTCCGCGGAATCGTTCTATCGAGCTTGCTATTACGAGCTTTGCAGATTCGAATTTCCGGTCGACAAAGAAGCGTTTTACTGACGTATTTAAACTATTTCTGGACGAGACGTCGCGTCGTCCGAGCCAACTTTCCCGTACAGCTCGGACTCTGTGTCTCTCTCTCTCTTCCGAACATGTAGATTTGCGCTCTTGCGCTAACGAGATGAACGTCTCAAAGCGTATAAACGCTTCGGGCAACCCTTGAAAAAAAAAAAAAAAAAAGAAAACGTATATTGCGCTGCACAGTTGACATCGCTTTTATCGCCTTTTGTTCTCTCTCTCTCTCTCTCTCTCTCTCTCTCTCTCTTTGCTCGTCGAAGAATAGCGATTGTTGGAGTTAAGAAAGAATGTGCGAGCGATTATAATTAGCTCTCTGGAAATATTCCGTTCTAAGGTTTCAAAATTGGAAGTAATTTTTTAACGCGACTGAATTTTTTATACAAAATACAATTTGTAAGCTTCTTATGTCAAATCGAGTTTTAACTCGATATATAAATAATTCGAATAACGTTATACATCTCTGGTTGCAATTTTCGCGTAATATTGAAAGTTCGGTTGCGATTATAAATGCAAGACGTTGACGACATTAAACAAAATAAAAAATTAATAAATTAATAATAAATTTCTAGATGAAGTTACACGTGCGTGACTGTCGCAAGTAAAGTAATAATTATTCAAGTTATATATTCGCACAAGATAATATAAACGTGGAATATTAAAATTAAATTTATAAAGTTTTCGGAATAACGGATGACTAGTTGAAAGTTTTGCGGACACTGTTTTCTATAATTTCGTATAATCGTACAATGTAACCGAATATAGCGAGCCGCGTATGCGAATTTTGCAATTCGATCCTCATTGAAACAGACTTCCGAAATTCGATGTCGAGCATTATGTGAATGATTACTCGAAAACGATTTGCGGAATCTCATTAAAGGCCATTTGCATCAGATGTCAATTAACTCATGTTACGCGTTAGAATATTCAATGCACTCTGTGCTCAATCAGCCTTTAATTTTAACGTCAGGGGGTTTGAGTTATTCAAATCGCACATAACGTCTAAAAGTTATAGTGTTTATTTTACGTGTGTTGCGCATTATTATTTATTTCTTTTTCCAACGAAAGATTCAAATGCAGATACACGCGGAACAATTGGAGTTAATTTCAACCAGAATTATTTTTCGACATTTATTTTCGACTTCGTATATACGTTCTCTTTTCCTTGACACGATTCAATTCAACATTTTTTCAATACAACTCGTATTTTCTATACAAATTGGACTTTAATTAAAGCTATTTATAAATCAATATTTTCCTATTTTACGGACTGTATTAGATATGCTCGCGTTGAGAAGCACGCACGTGTGTGTCGGTTTATATAGCCGCGCGTTGGAAATCCCGGCACGTCGCATCACCGTCGATCTGCACCGAAATTTCGACTGAATTTGATTTTTTCGTTCTTTCACAATCCTTTCCACAAAGCGAGTCACCCGTTGCCGTCGATGATTCGTCGATATTCCTACAATGGAATATTCCCCGTAGAATAATTGATTTTATCGGATTACCCCGACTGTGCATCCTCTTCTCTCGCCTCTCCCCGATACGCGTATATAGCGCGCGATGAGCAAAATAAATGCTCGTAACCTCTCTGTATGAATTATTCTATCAAAGATACCATCGCGCTGAGATTCAAAAATGCGCGAGAGAGAACACATCGTTTATATATTTAACATAACTTCTCGTAGAAACCGACTACACTTGGGAAAAAAATTCGTCTTAGTTCTGCGATTACGATACGAAATAGAATAATTTTTAAACTAAGAAATAATTTTTTTTAAACTAAGAAATAATTTTTAAACTAAGAATAATTTTTATGTAAAACAAAGAATAAACTAATAGAAAATAATATTCTTCAAATTTTTACGTACATTAGTATCGGGACGAAATTCGAACGTAACGTGCGCGGAACGATTGACGTAGATCTGTAATACTGCGATCAATATATCAGAGGAATACGCTATATATATATCGTCTTTATATCGAGTACGCGAAACACGTACGAAAAGAGGAAAGAACTCAGACCGCTCGTAGGCGCATTTCCGTGCGTACATGTGCGAATGTACGTGGTCGCACTTTAATCGAGATAAATCTCGATATTTATAGCCGACGATCGGCCGGATATGTCGGGGCCGGGCATTGTACTTCTATAAATGCGCCAACGCATCTGCAGCTGCACACAACCCGGGTTCGGATATAACGTCTGAGCTTATTATATGCGATCGCGGGTACGGCGCACGTCGGCGTGCATTTATGTTTTGCGTTTACGTGCCGTGGGTGGATACGAAGAAACACACAGTACCGAGAGGGCGAATGGGGCGCGCATAATGCGCAAAAGCAATAATTTGTTGAACTTCGGAGAAATTAAACTTGCGCGGTGGAGCATTTATATTTGCAAAAAATACAATAATATATATATCACGGCTTAACATTATTTGCGCGTATTAATCAGCGATTTAATTGTGCAATTTATATATCGCACATTTATCGACAAACGAAGAAAAATGCGTTGACTCGTACGTCTTCTCTATTTCTGCGCACGCGTTTCTAATAATCGTATCTTTTAGTTGCGATTAAAAATTATGTATTTTTAAGAAGAGCATTTCCGCGGGAAGATGGCTTTTCTCCGAGATTAGCTCCGGTAATACAGCACGTAGGAAGTAACGGCGGAACCCTGAGAGTACCGGGGGGGATGGGATTAGTGGGCAAGGTGTTTCAAGATCTTGTGCAAGAGAGGAAGGGAGAGGGAGTTTTATGTAGGCCTCGCGATTAGGGCTTTTACGAGACGATTACGTGCCTTGCGTCGCACCGCTCGTAAAACTCGCTTGCCGCGCTACCCAGAAGACGTAATTTCTGACCGGAGATATGTAAGGCGTGTGTGTAGTTTGTACCCGCGATTATATATCTACACGTTACGTCCTCTTACGCGCGTGTGTATATAGATGCGAGACGGCGATTCGTCGAAGGCGGATTGAGTGCCGCGCGCGATTATACTCAAACAAACAATATGAAACGCGGAATTCCGGCCGGTATATTCGCTGCAAACTTGCGCGCGAAAGCTCGCAGAAATATCGCACTTCCCATTGTCTCGATTTCAATGACCTCTATTGTTTTCTGAAAATCTTGGCAAACACTTTTTCACAAAGACAGTTGTGACAATTACATATACTTTTGCATATATATAAATGAAAAACTATATAAAATAAACTTTTTTAAATTTGTTTGTTTTCAATGTAAGTAGAATTTCTACGATATATAGATGAAAGTGCAATTTAAGAAAATACTTCAACACATGTATGCACTTCCATTTCTCGCTGCAGTTACAAATGCTTGGAAGTATAAAAAAAACGCACAGTTTTCTTCTTTCATAAACCGTAAATTTATTTCATTTCTGACGAAATCGTAAGATCACTACTACCATTTTGACGTAACGCGTGCACTGCAGTATATTTTCTTTTTTTTTTTTTTTATTGTTGCCCTATATTAAATTGCTACGTTCGTAAACGCGTGACTTTATTACATCTGCCGTGACCAAACGTCGCCGTACGAGTCACGTTAAAACCGACCGTATGATCTGCTGCGTGCAATTACTTTTTTTTTACGAGGTTGTGTTTTTGTATGTGTGATGTATCTCGGTTTCCTTTTTTACGTACTCGTTTTTTTCTCGCGCGCGAGAAACTTTTCCATCGAATAAACCCCGGTTGAACGCTAGGAAGAGATTGAAGACTTTGCTTTTGGCACTGCGACGTCCGCGCAATTATCGCTTAGCCAGGAGAACGCGGCGACAACAATACGTGAAACGGCTGACTTGTTTGTCTTCGCGTAGCCCCGAGATTCACGAGTCGTATGAAAAAACAGATTAGAGAGAGAGCGCGCCTTAAGAGAGAAGCGAGACATGCGATATGGAATGCAAACATGACGGGAAGAACTCGGCAACGACGCGCTTAACGACGGCCTAGCAACAAGAACGTCCTGCTCGGACGTATTTTATCAGATTCCATTAGATATCTTTTATCTCATACCAGATACACACTATTATGTATAATCCCGCAAAGAATTATATAGCGTTCACATAGTCTCCTATCTCTTTTCCTGTTCACTTTATTTCTATCTCCATATTTAATTTCTTCTCGCTCTATTTTTCTTCCGATTACACCAGACGACCTTTGGTCGTCAGTTTTTCCAAATTTTCTGAGAATATATTTTTGAATTGACTCACCAGTAACGCGCCGCTGTTCGTCGTCGAACTTTTCGTCGCCGCTCTATCGTCACGGCGTATCCTGTTGTTGTGCCCTTGCCATCTTGAAAACACACTCACTCAACACTTCGCGTGACGGACGAACGGACAAGCAGGACTATTTACGATTGCGCGAATGTCACTCCTTACGCGAAACACGATAAAATTACGACACAAATTCGTCAAAACTGCACACAACGTTCGAGACGTTTCTCAGCCGACGGCCGTCGGTACTGGAAGGCTCGCCCAATTTCATGCGACAGTCGCGAGAATTCGTTTGTTTTAAAAGAGGGAAATAATCACCGTTACGAGCCGCAGTTGATTCGAAAAACACGTCGTACACTTACTTGTGCCTTTGCTCGCACCTGACGTTGTTTCGCACAGTTTGCCCGCGAGTTAATGTCATTTTTAGTCGCGATAAAACACAGAGTGCGCGATTTGTAATCGGAGTGTGGAAAATACAAGTAAGCGTAGCAGTAATGGAGTAACGTCATCACTACCGAAACCAGAAAACACAGACACTCGAAACACTGTTTGTACATGAGTCAAAAGTCATGAACGAACGTGACGTAAACAAACTTCCGTAAACATACCGTTGAGTTCCGGTAGTCTCGAAAATACCACCCGATATTTAATGTACTTGACGCCGATTTGACATCGTAAAGATTGTTCGTGTCTCTCGCGAGTTCTTCTTCGTGGACTTCAAGCTTCGTCCCACCACTGTACACACTCTAGTTACACTCCAGGTCAGAGTTTTACACATACGTACATTATAGTCTTATCGCGGTCGTAAAAAATAACATACACAATTTTGAAATATTACATTTTTTTCTCGTGAGTTAATTCTGACGTGTGAAACTTCTACCCGTCGATGTTTGTCGTCAAACTTTTCGCCGCTGCTCCATCGTCACGGTGTACTCTGTTGTTGTGCCCTTGCCATCTTGAAAACACACTTACTCAACACTTCGCGTGACGGACAAAAGGACAAGCAGGACCATTTAAGATTGCGCGAATGTCACTCCTTACGCGAAACATGATAAAATTACGACACAAATTTGTCAAAACTGCGCACAACGTTCGAGACGTTTCTCAGCCGACGGCCGTCGGTCTAGAATACTCTAGAAAATTCATGTCGCCAGTTTCACGCCGTAACCCCGCGCGTACGCGCAAGTGTACGATGTGTTTTTTGAATCAACTGCGGCTCGTAACGGCGATTATTTCCTCGATTAAAACAAACAAATTCTCGCGACCGTCCGTCGCGACCGTCCGAGACGTTTCTCGGCCAACGGCCGTCGGTACTGGAAGGCTCGCCCAACTTCACGCGACGGTCGCGAGAATTCGTTTGTTTTAATCGAGGAAATAATCGTCGTTACGAGCCGCAGTTGATTCGAAAAACACATCGTACACTTACTTGCGCCTTTGCTGCTCGCATCTGACGTTGTTTTGCACAGTTTGACCGCGAGTAAATGTCATTTTTAGTCGCGATAAAAGTGGCGTAAAATACGGAGTGCGCGATTCGTAGTCGGAGTGTAGAAA